>CM051238.1:454684810-454900602 GCA_027917425.1 Gastrophryne carolinensis
TCCCCTCCAATTCGAACTCCAGTATGGCGGGGGGGGATGGTGGGCTCGCGTCCGTGCTGCGCCAACAGCATCTGCCGCAGGATCTCGATGCTCCAGTTGGTCCCTGCGACACAAAGGAGACACGGCGTTGCCGCGGGTGACATGGTGTACAGCGGCTTAGCATTTCCACATTGGCTCTCGCCTTCAGGTCCCCTTTAAGAACTTAATTAGCCGATTTAAATATTCAAATCATAGGGGGCAGGGTGCTTTTTATAGGTTGGGGGCGTGGCCAGTGAGGTGAGAGATTGGGAGGCAGAGGGTTGGGGAGCTGCGGAGGGCACGGTGAAAGTTTCTCTATGCAGGAACCATAAGGATTGGGGGACTGCTTTAAACTATAAGGAGGCCCTAGAGAATAAGCCCCGCCCCCCAGTGCTGGGAGGGGCCTGCGGAGGCTGCAGTGGGGTTAATGATTAATGTCCCCCACATCCTCCGAGACAGGAAGCCGGAGGCGCTATCTCCCCGACCTTTACCTCCCGGCCAATAAAATCACTGCTATCGTAAAAATGGCGCCAACACTGGCTGTAGGGGAGATGGGCGACCTGGGGCGACCTCTCGCAGAACTACAAGCACCAGCATGCCCTGCCATCAGTATAGTTATATATGTATATATACATGGAACTACAAGCACCAGCATGCCCTGCCATCAGTATAGTTATATATGTATATATACATGGAACTACAAGCACCAGCATGCCCTGCCATCAGTATAGTTATATATGTATATATACATGGAACTACAAGCACCAGCATGCCCTGCCATCAGTATAGTTATATATGTATATATACATGGAACTACAAGCACCAGCATGCCCTGCCATCAGTATAGTTATATATGTATATATACATGGAACTACAAGCACCAGCATGCCCTGCCATCAGTATAGTTATATATGTATATATACATGGAACTACAAGCACCAGCATGCCCTGCCATCTGTATAGTTATATATGTATATATTACATGGAACTACAAGCACCAGCATGCCCTGCCATCAGTATAGTTATATATGTATATATACCAGGAACTACAAGCACCAGCATGCCCTGCCATCAGCATATATAGATATATATATACACTCACCGCACTTGGGGTAGGTCATGATGAGCACGTCGTCCTCCCGGGCCCGCAGAGCCTCCATGGCTCGGAAGTTTTGGGCGCTGCAGAGGAGGCTGGGGTAGAGGATTCCGCGGTAGGTGAACACCATCTCCTCCGGGGTCATGGCGTGGGCGCGCTGCATGCGCTTCTTCATGTCCTCCCGGAATTTCTCATTCTTCAGGGCTTGCTCCATGTCGGCGGCGGGTGCGTGCGATAGTGAGCTCGCACGGGGACGGGTCACCTGGCTAATGGCTTGCACAAGCTTCGGCCCCTCCCGCTCTCTGATTGGCCGATAGCACCGGCCGGTACCTGACTCACCAGAGAGGATGTCACGGATACGAAGCGTACATAGAGAGAGCGCTAAGAAAAGTGCTGCACGCCCCCGTCACCAGAGGGGGCCCCACCGCGGTGATGGTCAGCGGCGTGCGAAGAAAGTAGGGAAAGGGTTAACTCCTCCCCCTTCACCAGAGCCTGCATTCCTGAGATAAACACAATGGCCGCACACAGCACTGTGCACGACTGACCCCGCTATGAGGAGGAGGGAGATCAGGGGACCCCCCTAGTGATGGTGGTGACTCCTCTAGTGATGGCGGTGACCCCTCTAGTGATGGTGGTGACTCTTCTAGTGATGGTGGTGACTCCTCTACTGATGGAGGTGACTCCTCTAGTGATGGTGGTGACCCCTCTAGTGATGGTGGTGACCCCTCTAGTGATGGAGGTGACTCCTCTAGTTATGGTGGTGACTCCTCTAGTGATGGCGGTGACTCCTCTACTGATGGAGGTGACTCCTCTAGTGATGGTGGTGACTCCTCTAGTGATGGTGGTGACTCCTCTAGTGATGGTGGTGACTCCTCTAGTGATGGTGGTGACCCCTCTAGTGATGGTGGTGACTCCTCTAGTGATGGTGGTGACTCCTCTAGTGATGGTGGTGACTCCTCTAGTGATGGTGGTGACCCCTCTAGTGATGGTGGTGACTCTTCTAGTGATGGTGGTGACTCCTCTACTGATGGAGGTGACTCCTCTAGTGATGGTGGTGACCCCTCTAGTGATGGTGGTGACCCCTCTAGTGATGGAGGTGACTCCTCTAGTGATGGTGGTGACTCCTCTAGTGATGGTGGTGACTCCTCTAGTGATGGTGGTGACCCCTCTAGTGATGGTGGTGACTCTTCTAGTGATGGTGGTGACTCCTCTACTGATGGAGGTGACTCCTCTAGTGATGGTGGTGACCCCTCTAGTGATGGTGGTGACCCCTCTAGTGATGGCGGTGACTCTTCTAGTGATGGTGGTGACTCCTCTACTGATGGAGGTGACTCCTCTAGTGATGGTGGTGACCCCTCTAGTGATGGTGGTGACCCCTCTAGTGATGGAGGTGACTCCTCTAGTGATGGTGGTGACTCCTCTACTGATGGAGGTGACCCCTCTAGTGATGGCGGTGACTCTTCTAGTGATGGTGGTGATTCCTCTAGTGATGGTGGTGACCCCTCTAGTGATGGGGGTGACCCCTCCAGTGATGGTGGTGACTCCTCTAGTGATGGTGGTGACTCCTCTAGTGATGGTGGTGACACCTCTAGTGATGGCGGTGGCTCCTCTAGTGATGGCGGTGACTCCTCTAGTGATGGTGGTGACACCTCTAGTGATGGCGGTGACTCCTCTAGTGATGGTGGTGACCCCTCTAGTGATGGCGGTGACCCCTCTAGTGATGGCGGAGACTCCTCTAGTGATGGTGGTGACCCCTCTAGTGATGGCGGTGACTCCTCTAGTGATGGTGGTGACCCCTCTAGGGATGGCGGTGACACCTCTAGTGATGGCGGTGACTCCTCTAGTGATGGTGGTGACCCCTCTAGTGATGGTGGAGACCCCTGTAGTGATGGTGGTGACTCCTCTAGTGATGGTGGTGACCCCTCTAGTGATGGCAGTGACTCCTCTAGTGATGGTGGTGACCCCTCTAGTGATGGTGGTGACCCCTCTAGTGATGGTGGTGACTCCTCTAGTGATGGTGGTGACTCATCTAGTGATGGTGGTGACTCCTCTAGTGATGGCGGTGATCCCTCTAGTGATGGCGGTGGCTCCTCTAGTGATGGCAGTGACTCCTCTAGTGATGGTGGTGACCCCTCTAGTGATGGTGGTGACCCCTCTAGTGATGGTGGTGACTCCTCTAGTGATGGTGGTGACTCATCTAGTGATGGTGGTGACTCCTCTAGTGATGGCGGTGATCCCTCTAGTGATGGCGGTGGCTCCTCTAGTGATGGCAGTGACCCCTCTAGTGATGGCAGTGACTCCTCTAGTGATGGTGGTGACCCCTCTAGTGATGGCGGTGACCCCTCTAGTGATGGTAGTGACCCCTCTAGTTATGGTGGTGACTCCTCTAGTGATGGTGGTGACCCCTCTAGTGATGGTGGTGACCCCTCTAGTGATGGCAGTGACTCCTCTAGTGATGGCGGTGACCCCTCTAGTGATGGCGGTGACCCCTCTAGTGATGGTAGTGACCCCTCTAGTTATGGTGGTGACTCCTCTAGTGATGGCAGTGATTCCTCTAGTGATGGTGGTGACCCCTCTAGTGATGGTGGTGACCCCTCTAGTGATGGTGGTGACTCCTCTAGTGATGGTGGTGACTCCTCTAGTGATGATGGTGACTCCTCTAGTGATGGTGGTGACTCCTCTAGTGATGGTGGTGACTCCTCTAGTGATGGTGGTGACTCCTCTAGTGATGGTGGTGACTCCTCTAGTGATGGTGGTGACTCCTCTAGTGATGGCGGTGACTCCTCTACTGATGGAGGTGACTCCTCTAGTGATGGTGGTGACCCCTCTAGTCATGGTGGTGACTGCTCTAGTGATGGTGGTGACTCTTCTAGTGATGGTGGTGACTCCTCTAGTGATGGTGGTGACTCCTCTAGGGATGGTGGTGACCGCTCTAGTCATGGTGGTGACTGCTCTAGTGATGGTGGTGACTCTTCTAGTGATGGTGGTGACTCCTCTAGTGATGGTGGTGACTCCTCTAGTGATGGGGGTGACTCCTCTAGTGATGGTGGTGACTCCTCTAGTGATGGTGGTGACTCCTCTAGTGATGGTGGTGACTCCTCTAGTGATGGTGGTGACTCCTCTAGTGATGGCGGTGACTCCTCTACTGATGGAGGTGACTCCTCTAGTGATGGTGGTGACCCCTCTAGTCATGGTGGTGACTGCTCTAGTGATGGTGGTGACTCTTCTAGTGATGGTGGTGACTCCTCTAGTGATGGTGGTGACTCCTCTAGGGATGGTGGTGACCGCTCTAGTCATGGTGGTGACTGCTCTAGTGATGGTGGTGACTCTTCTAGTGATGGTGGTGACTCCTCTAGTGATGGTGGTGACTCCTCTAGTGATGGGGGTGACTCCTCTAGTGATGGTGGTGACTCCTCTAGTTAAGGTGGTGATTGCTCTAGTGATGGTGGTGACTCCTCTAGTGATGGTGGTGACTCCTCTAGTAAAGGTGGTGACTCCTCTAGTGATGGTGGTGACTCCTCTAGTGATGGTGGTGACCCCTCTAGTGATGGTGGTGACTCTTCTAGTGATGGTGGTGACTCCTCTACTGATGGAGGTGACTCCTCTAGTGATGGTGGTGACCCCTCTAGTGATGGTGGTGACCCCTCTAGTGATGGAGGTGACTCCTCTAGTGATGGTGGTGACTCCTCTAGTGATGGCGGTGACTCCTCTACTGATGGAGGTGACTCCTCTAGTGATGGTGGTGACCCCTCTAGTGATGGCGGTGACCCCTCTAGTGATGGCGGTGACTCTTCTAGTGATGGTGGTGACTCCTCTACTGATGGAGGTGACTCCTCTAGTGATGGTGGTGACCCCTCTAGTGATGGTGGTGACCCCTCTAGTGATGGAGGTGACTCCTCTAGTGATGTTGGTGACTCCTCTACTGATGGAGGTGACCCCTCTAGTGATGGCGGTGACTCTTCTAGTGATGGTGGTGATTCCTCTAGTGATGGTGGTGACCCCTCTAGTGATGGGGGTGACCCCTCCAGTGATGGTGGTGACTCCTCTAGTGATGGTGGTGACTCCTCTAGTGATGGTGGTGACCCCTCTAGTGATGGTGGTGACACCTCTAGTGATGGCGGTGGCTCCTCTAGTGATGGTGGTGACACCTCTAGTGATGGTGGTGACCCCTCTAGTGATGGTGGTGACCCCTCTAGTGATGGCAGTGACTCCTCTAGTGATGGTGGTGACCCCTCTAGTGATGGCGGTGACCCCTCTAGTGATGGTAGTGACCCCTCTAGTTATGGTGGTGACTCCTCTAGTGATGGCAGTGATTCCTCTAGTGATGGTGGTGACCCCTCTAGTGATGGTGGTGACCCCTCTAGTGATGGTGGTGACTCCTCTAGTGATGGTGGTGACTCCTCTAGTGATGATGGTGACTCCTCTAGTGATGGGGGTGACTCCTCTAGTGATGGTGGTGACTCCTCTAGTGATGGTGGTGACTCCTCTAGTGATGGTGGTGACTCCTCTAGTGATGGTGGTGACTCCTCTAGTGATGGCGGTGACTCCTCTACTGATGGAGGTGACTCCTCTAGTGATGGTGGTGACCCCTCTAGTCATGGGGGTGACTGCTCTAGTGATGGTGGTGACTCTTCTAGTGATGGTGGTGACTCCTCTAGTGATGGTGGTGACTCCTCTAGTGATGGTGGTGACCGCTCTAGTCATGGTGGTGACTGCTCTAGTGATGGTGGTGACTCTTCTAGTGATGGTGGTGACTCCTCTAGTGATGGTGGTGACTCCTCTAGTGATGGTGGTGACTCCTCTAGTGATGGTGGTGACTCCTCTAGTGATGGTGGTGACTCCTCTAGTGATGGTGGTGACTCCTCTAGTGATGGTGGTGACTCCTCTAGTGATGGTGGTGACTCCTCTAGTGATGGTGGTGACCCCTCTAGTGATGGTGGTGACTCTTCTAGTGATGGTGGTGACTCCTCTACTGATGGAGGTGACTCCTCTAGTGATGGTGGTGACCCCTCTAGTGATGGTGGTGACCCCTCTAGTGATGGAGGTGACTCCTCTAGTGATGGTGGTGACTCCTCTAGTGATGGTGGTGACTCCTCTACTGATGGAGGTGACTCCTCTAGTGATGGTGGTGACCCCTCTAGTGATGGTGGTGACCCCTCTAGTGATGGAGGTGACTCCTCTAGTGATGGTGGTGACTCCTCTACTGATGGAGGTGACCCCTCTAGTGATGGCGGTGACTCTTCTAGTGATGGTGGTGATTCCTCTAGTGATGGTGGTGACCCCTCTAGTGATGGGGGTGACCCCTTCAGTGATGGTGGTGACTCCTCTAGTGATGGTGGTGACTCCTCTAGTGATGGTGGTGACCCCTCTAGTGATGGTGGTGACACCTCTAGTGATGGCGGTGGCTCCTCTAGTGATGGTGGTGACACCTCTAGTGATGGCGGTGACTCCTCTAGTGATGGTGGTGACTCCTCTAGTGATGGTGGTGACTCCTCTAGTGATGGTGGTGACTCCTCTAGTGATGGTGGTGACCCCTCTAGTGATGGTGGTGACTCCTCTAGTGATGGTGGTGACTCCTCTAGTGATGGTGGTGACTCCTCTAGTGATGGTGGTGACCCCTCTAGTGATGGTGGTGACTCTTCTAGTGATGGTGGTGACTCCTCTACTGATGGAGGTGACTCCTCTAGTGATGGTGGTGACCCCTCTAGTGATGGTGGTGACCCCTCTAGTGATGGAGGTGACTCCTCTAGTGATGGTGGTGACTCCTCTAGTGATGGTGGTGACTCCTCTAGTGATGGTGGTGACCCCTCTAGTGATGGTGGTGACTCTTCTAGTGATGGTGGTGACTCCTCTACTGATGGAGGTGACTCCTCTAGTGATGGTGGTGACCCCTCTAGTGATGGTGGTGACCCCTCTAGTGATGGCGGTGACTCTTCTAGTGATGGTGGTGACTCCTCTACTGATGGAGGTGACTCCTCTAGTGATGGTGGTGACCCCTCTAGTGATGGTGGTGACCCCTCTAGTGATGGAGGTGACTCCTCTAGTGATGGTGGTGACTCCTCTACTGATGGAGGTGACCCCTCTAGTGATGGCGGTGACTCTTCTAGTGATGGTGGTGATTCCTCTAGTGATGGTGGTGACCCCTCTAGTGATGGGGGTGACCCCTTCAGTGATGGTGGTGACTCCTCTAGTGATGGTGGTGACTCCTCTAGTGATGGTGGTGACACCTCTAGTGATGGCGGTGGCTCCTCTAGTGATGGCGGTGACCCCTCTAGTGATGGTGGTGACACCTCTAGTGATGGCGGTGACTCCTCTAGTGATGGTGGTGACCCCTCTAGGGATGGTGGTGACACCTCTAGTGATGGCGGTGACTCCTCTAGTGATGGTGGTGACCCCTCTAGTGATGGTGGAGACCCCTGTAGTGATGGTGGTGACTCCTCTAGTGATGGTGGTGACCCCTCTAGTGATGGCAGTGACTCCTCTAGTGATGGTGGTGACCCCTCTAGTGATGGTGGTGACCCCTCTAGTGATGGTGGTGACTCCTCTAGTGATGGTGGTGACTCATCTAGTGATGGTGGTGACTCCTCTAGTGATGGCGGTGATCCCTCTAGTGATGGCGGTGGCTCCTCTAGTGATGGCAGTGACTCCTCTAGTGATGGTGGTGACCCCTCTAGTGATGGTGGTGACCCCTCTAGTGATGGTGGTGACTCCTCTAGTGATGGTGGTGACTCCTCTAGTGATGGTGGTGACTCATCTAGTGATGGTTTTGACTCCTCTAGTGATGGCGGTGGCTCCTCTAGTGATGGCAGTGACCCCTCTAGTGATGGCAGTGACTCCTCTAGTGATGGTGGTGACCCCTCTAGTGATGGCGGTGACCCCTCTAGTGATGGTAGTGACCCCTCTAGTTATGGTGGTGACTCCTCTAGTGATGGTGGTGACTCCTCTAGTGATGGTGGTGACCCCTCTAGTGATGGCAGTGACTCCTCTAGTGATGGTGGTGACCCCTCTAGTGATGGCGGTGACCCCTCTAGTGATGGTAGTGACCCCTCTAGTTATGGTGGTGACTCCTCTAGTGATGGCAGTGATTCCTCTAGTGATGGTGGTGACTGCTCTAGTGATGGTGGTGACTCTTCTAGTGATGGTGGTGACTCCTCTAGTGATGGTGGTGACTCCTCTAGGGATGGTGGTGACCGCTCTAGTCATGGTGGTGACTGCTCTAGTGATGGTGGTGACTCTTCTAGTGATGGTGGTGACTCCTCTAGTGATGGTGGTGACTCCTCTAGTGATGGTGGTGACTCCTCTAGTGATGGTGGTGACTCCTCTAGTGATGGTGGTGACTCCTCTAGTGATGGTGGTGACTCCTCTAGTGATGGTGGTGACTCCTCTAGTGATGGTGGTGACTCCTCTAGTGATGGTGGTGACCCCTCTAGTGATGGTGGTGACTCTTCTAGTGATGGTGGTGACTCCTCTACTGATGGAGGTGACTCCTCTAGTGATGGTGGTGACCCCTCTAGTGATGGTGGTGACCCCTCTAGTGATGGAGGTGACTCCTCTAGTGATGGTGGTGACTCCTCTAGTGATGGCGGTGACTCCTCTACTGATGGAGGTGACTCCTCTAGTGATGGTGGTGACCCCTCTAGTGATGGCGGTGACCCCTCTAGTGATGGCGGTGACTCTTCTAGTGATGGTGGTGACTCCTCTACTGATGGAGGTGACTCCTCTAGTGATGGAGGTGACTCCTCTAGTGATGGTGGTGACTCCTCTACTGATGGAGGTGACCCCTCTAGTGATGGCGGTGACTCTTCTAGTGATGGTGGTGATTCCTCTAGTGATGGTGGTGACCCCTCTAGTGATGGGGGTGACCCCTCCAGTGATGGTGGTGACTCCTCTAGTGATGGTGGTGACTCCTCTAGTGATGGTGGTGACCCCTCTAGTGATGGTGTTGACACCTCTAGTGATGGCGGTGGCTCCTCTAGTGATGGTGGTGACACCTCTAGTGATGGTGGTGACCCCTCTAGTGATGGTGGTGACCCCTCTAGTGATGGCAGTGACTCCTCTAGTGATGGTGGTGACCCCTCTAGTGATGGCGGTGACCCCTCTAGTGATGGTAGTGACCCCTCTAGTTATGGTGGTGACTCCTCTAGTGATGGCAGTGATTCCTCTAGTGATGGTGGTGACCCCTCTAGTGATGGTGGTGACCCCTCTAGTGATGGTGGTGACTCCTCTAGTGATGGTGGTGACTCCTCTAGTGATGATGGTGACTCCTCTAGTGATGGGGGTGACTCCTCTAGTGATGGTGGTGACTCCTCTAGTGATGGTGGTGACTCCTCTAGTGATGGTGGTGACCCCTCTAGTGATGGTGGTGACTCCTCTAGTGATGGTGGTGACTCCTCTAGTGATGGCGGTGACTCCTCTACTGATGGAGGTGACTCCTCTAGTGATGGTGGTGACCCCTCTAGTCATGGTGGTGACTGCTCTAGTGATGGTGGTGACTCTTCTAGTGATGGTGGTGACTCCTCTAGTGATGGTGGTGACTCCTCTAGTGATGGTGGTGACC
Source organism: Gastrophryne carolinensis (assembly GCA_027917425.1). Classification (NCBI taxonomy): domain Eukaryota; kingdom Metazoa; phylum Chordata; class Amphibia; order Anura; family Microhylidae; genus Gastrophryne; species Gastrophryne carolinensis. The sequence continues at coordinate 454,694,482 of CM051238.1, forward strand.
GCTCTAGTCATGGTGGTGACTGCTCTAGTGATGGTGGTGACTCTTCTAGTGATGGTGGTGACTCCTCTAGTGATGGTGGTGACTCCTCTAGTGATGGGGGTGACTCCTCTAGTGATGGTGGTGACTCCTCTAGTGATGGTGGTGACTCCTCTAGTGATGGTGGTGACTCCTCTAGTGATGGTGGTGACTCCTCTAGTGATGGTGGTGACTCCTCTAGTGATGGTAGTGACTCCTCTAGTGATGGTGGTGACCCCTCTAGTGATGGTGGTGACTCTTCTAGTGATGGTGGTGACTCCTCTACTGATGGAGGTGACTCCTTTAGTGATGGTGGTGACCCCTCTAGTGATGGTGGTGACCCCTCTAGTGATTGTGGTGACCCCTCTAGTGATGGAGGTGACTCCTCTAGTGATGGTGGTGACTCCTCTAGTGATGGCGGTGACTCCTCTACTGATGGAGGTGACTCCTCTAGTGATGGTGGTGACCCCTCTAGTGATGGCGGTGACCCCTCTAGTGATGGCGGTGACTCTTCTAGTGATGGTGGTGACTCCTCTACTGATGGAGGTGACTCCTCTAGTGATGGTGGTGACCCCTCTAGTGATGGTGGTGACCCCTCTAGTGATGGAGGTGACTCCTCTAGTGATGGTGGTGACTCCTCTACTGATGGAGGTGACCCCTCTAGTGATGGCAGTGACTCTTCTAGTGATGGTGGTGATTCCTCTAGTGATGGTGGTGACCCCTCTAGTGATGGGGGTGACCCCTCCAGTGATGGTGGTGACTCCTCTAGTGATGGTGGTGACTCCTCTAGTGATGGTGGTGACCCCTCTAGTGATGGTGGTGACACCTCTAGTGATGGCGGTGGCTCCTCTAGTGATGGTGGTGACACCTCTAGTGATGGCGGTGACTCCTCTAGTGATGGTGGTGACCCCTCTAGTGATGGTGGTGACACCTCTAGTGATGGCTGTGACTCCTCTAGTGATGGTGGTGACCCCTCTAGGGATGGTGGTGACACCTCTAGTGATGGTGGTGACCCCTCTAGTGATGGTGGTGACCCCTCTAGTGATGGTGGTGACTCCTCTAGTGATGGTGGTGACTCCTCTAGTGATGGTGGTGACTCCTCTAGTGATGGGGGTGACTCCTCTAGTGATGGTGGTGACTCCTCTAGTGATGGTGGTGACTCCTCTAGTGATGGTGGTGACTCCTCTAGTGATGGCGGTGACTCCTCTACTGATGGAGGTGACTCCTCTAGTGATGGTGGTGACCCCTCTAGTGATGGTGGTGACCCCTCTAGTGATGGTGGTGACTCCTCTAGTGATGGTGGTGACCCCTCTAGTGATGGTGGTGACCCCTCTAGTGATGGTGGTGACTCCTCTAGTGATGGTGGTGACTCCTCTAGTGATGGTGGTGACTCCTCTTGTGATGGTGGGGACTCCTCTAGTGATGGTGGTGACTCCTCTAGTGATGGTGGTGACTCCTCTAGTGATGGTGGTGACTCCTCTACTGATGGAGGTGACTCCTCTACTGATGGAGGTGACTCCTCTAGTGATGGCGGTGACTCTTCTAGTGATGGTGGTGACCCCTCTAGTGATGGCAGTGACTCTTCTAGTGATGGTGGTGACTCCTCTACTGATGGAGGTGACTCCTCTAGTGATGGTGGTGACTCCTCTAGTGATGGTGTTGACTCCTCTAGTGATGGTGGTGACTCCTCTAGTGATGGTGGAGACTCCTCTAGTGATGGCGGTGACCCCTCTAGTGATGGTGGTGACTCCTCTAGTGATGGTGGTGACCCCTCTAGTGATGGCGGTGTCCCCTCTAGTTATGGTGGTGACCCCTCTAGTGATGGCGGTGACCCCTCTAGTGATGGCGGTGACCCCTCTAGTGATGGCGGTAACCCCTCTAGTGATGGTGGTGACCCCTCTAGTGATGGCGGTGACTCTTCTAGTGATGGTGGTGACTCCTCTACTGATGGAGGTGACTCCTCTAGTGATACTGGTGACCCCTCTAGTGATGGTGGTGACTCCTCTAGTGATGGTGGTGACTCCTCTAGTGATGGTGGTGACCCCTCTAGTGATGGCGGTGACTCCTCTAGTGATGGCGGTGACTCTTCTAGTGATGGTGGTGACTCCTCTACTGATGGAGGTGACTCCTCTAGTTATACTGGTGACCCCTCTAGTGATGGTGGTGACTCCTCTAGTGATGGTGGTGACCCCTCTAGTGATGGTGGTGACCCCTCTAGTGATGGAGGTGACTCCTCTAGTGATGGTGGTGACTCCTCTACTGATGGAGGTGACCCCTCTAGTGATGGCGGTGACTCTTCTAGTGATGGTGGTGATTCCTCTAGTGATGGTGGTGACCCCTCTAGTGATGGGGGTGACCCCTCCAGTGATGGTGGTGACTCCTCTAGTGATGGTGGTGACTCCTCTAGTGATGGTGGTGACCCCTCTAGTGATGGTGGTGACACCTCTAGTGATGGCGGTGGCTCCTCTAGTGATGGTGGTGACACCTCTAGTGATGGCGGTGACTCCTCTAGTGATGGTGGTGACCCCTCTAGTGATGGTGGTGACACCTCTAGTGATGGCGGTGACTCCTCTAGTGATGGTGGTGACCCCTCTAGGGATGGTGGTGACACCTCTAGTGATGGTGGTGACCCCTCTAGTGATGGTGGTGACCCCTCTAGTGATGGTGGTGACTCCTCTAGTGATGGTGGTGACTCCTCTAGTGATGGTGGTGACTCCTCTAGTGATGGTGGTGACCCCTCTAGTGATGGGGGTGACTCCTCTAGTGATGGTGGTGACTCCTCTAGTGATGGTGGTGACTCCTCTAGTGATGGCGGTGACTCCTCTACTGATGGAGGTGACTCCTCTAGTGATGGTGGTGACCCCTCTAGTGATGGTGGTGACCCCTCTAGTGATGGTGGTGACTCCTCTAGTGATGGTGGTGACCCCTCTAGTGATGGTGGTGACCCCTCTAGTGATGGTGGTGACTCCTCTAGTGATGGTGGTGACTCCTCTAGTGATGGTGGTGACTCCTCTTGTGATGGTGGGGACTCCTCTAGTGATGGTGGTGACTCCTCTAGTGATGGTGGTGACTCCTCTAGTGATGGTGGTGACTCCTCTACTGATGGAGGTGACTCCTCTACTGATGGAGGTGACTCCTCTAGTGATGGCGGTGACTCTTCTAGTGATGGTGGTGACCCCTCTAGTGATGGCAGTGACTCTTCTAGTGATGGTGGTGACTCCTCTACTGATTGAGGTGACTCCTCTAGTGATGGTGGTGACTCCTCTAGTGATGGTGTTGACTCCTCTAGTGATGGTGGTGACTCCTCTAGTGATGGTGGAGACTCCTCTAGTGATGGCGGTGACCCCTCTAGTGATGGTGGTGACTCCTCTAGTGATGGTGGTGACCCCTCTAGTGATGGCGGTGTCCCCTCTAGTTATGGTGGTGACCCCTCTAGTGATGGCGGTGACCCCTCTAGTGATGGCGGTGACCCCTCTAGTGATGGCGGTAACCCCTCTAGTGATGGTGGTGACCCCTCTAGTGATGGCGGTGACTCTTCTAGTGATGGTGGTGACTCCTCTACTGATGGAGGTGACTCCTCTAGTGATACTGGTGACCCCTCTAGTGATGGTGGTGACTCCTCTAGTGATGGTGGTGACTCCTCTAGTGATGGTGGTGACCCCTCTAGTGATGGCGGTGACTCCTCTAGTGATGGCGGTGACTCTTCTAGTGATGGTGGTGACTCCTCTACTGATGGAGGTGACTCCTCTAGTTATACTGGTGACCCCTCTAGTGATGGTGGTGACTCCTCTAGTGATGGTGGTGACTCCTCTAGTGATGGTGGTGACCCCTCTAGTGATGGAGGTGACTCCTCTAGTGATGGTGTTGACCCCTCTAGTGATGGCGGTGACTCCTCCAGTGATGGCGGTGACTCCTCTAGTGATGGCGGTGACTCTTCTAGTGATGGTGGTGACTCCTCTACTGATGGAGGTGACTCCTCTAGTGATACTGGTGACCCCTCTAGTGATGGTGGTGACTCCTCTAGTGATGGTGGTGACTCCTCTAGTGATGGTGGTGACCCCTCTAGTGATGGAGGTGACTCCTCTAGTGATGGTGTTGACCCCTCTAGTGATGGCGGTGACTCCTCTAGTGATGGCGGTGACTCCTCTAGTGATGGTGGTGACTCCTCTAGTGATGGCGGTGACTCCTCTAGTGATGGCGGTGACTCCTCTAGTGATGGTGTTGACTCCTCTAGTGATGGTGGTGACTCCTCTAGTGATGGTGGAGACTCCTCTAGTGATGGCGGTGACCCCTCTAGTGATGGCGGTGACCCCTCTAGTGATGGAGGTGACTCCTCTAGTGATGGTGGTGACCCCTCTAGTGATGGCGGTGACCCCTCTAGTGATGGTAGTGACCCCTCTAGTGATGGTGGTGACCCCTATAGTAATGGTGGAGACTCCTCTAGTGATGGCGGTGACCCCTCTAGTGATGGCGGTAACCCCTCTAGTGATGGTGGTGACCCCCTCTAGTGATGGCGGTGACCCCTCTAGTGATGGCGGTGACATCTCTAGTGATGGTGGTGACCCCTCTAGTGATGGTGGTGACCCCTCTAGTGATGGTGGTGATTCCTCTAGTGATGGTGGTGACTCCTCTAGTGATGGCGGTGACCCCTCTAGTGATGGCGGTGACTCTTCTAGTGATGGTGGTGACTCCTCTAGTGATGGTGGTGATTCCTCTAGTGATGGTGGTGACCCCTCTAGTGATGGCGGTGACCCCTCTAGTGATGGCGGTGACCCCTCTAGTGATGGCGGTGACTCTTCTAGTGATGGTGGTGACTCCTCTAGTGATGGCGGTGACCCCTCTAGTGATGGCTGTGACTCTTCTAGTGATGGTGGTGACTCCTCTAGTGATGGTGGTGATTCCTCTAGTGATACTGGTGACCCCTCTAGTGATGGCGGTGGCTTCTCTAGTGATGGCGGTGACTCCTCTAGTGATACTGGTGACCCCTCTAGTGATGGCGGTGACTCCTCTAGTGATGGCAGTGACTCCTCTAGTGATGGCGGTGACTCCTCTAGTGATGGCGGTGACTCCTCTAGTGATGGTGGTGACCCCTCTAGTGATGGCGGTGACCCCTCTAGTGATGGCGGTGACTCCTCTAGTGATGGCGGTGACCCCTATAGTGATGGCGGTGACCCCTCTAGTGATGACGGTGACCCCTCTAGTGATGGCAGTGACCCCTCTAGTGATGGCGGTGACTCCTCTAGTGATGGCGGTGACTCCTCTAATGATGGTGGTGATCCCTCAAGTGATGGCGGTGACCCCTCTAGTGATGGCGGTGACTCCTCTAGTGATACTGGTGACCCCTCTAGTGATGGCGGTGACTCCTCTAGTGATGGCGGTGACTCCTCTAGTGATGGCGATGACTCCTCTAGTGATGGCGGTGACTCCTCTAGTGATAGCGATGACCCCTCTAGTGATGGCGGTGACTCCTCTAGTGATGGCGGTGACTCCTCTAGTGATGGCGGTGACCCCTCTAGTGATGGCGGTGACTCCTCTAGTGATGGCGGTGACTCCTCTAGTGATGGTGGTGACCCCTCTAGTGATGGCGATGACCCCTCTAGTGATGGCGGTGACTCCTCTAGTGATGGCGGTGACCCCTATAGTGATGGCGGTGACCCCTCTAGTGATGACGGTGACCCCTCTAGTGATGGCAGTGACCCCTCTAGTGATGGCGGTGACTCCTCTAGTGATGGCGGTGACTCCTCTAATGATGGTGGTGATCCCTCAAGTGATGGCGGTGACCCCTCTAGTGATGGCGGTGACTCCTCTAGTGATACTGGTGACCCCTCTAGTGATGGCGGTGACTCCTCTAGTGATGGCGGTGACTCCTCTAGTGATGGCGATGACTCCTCTAGTGATGGCGGTGACTCCTCTAGTGATAGCGATGACCCCTCTAGTGATGGCGGTGACTCCTCTAGTGATGGCGGTGACTCCTCTAGTGATGGCGGTGACCCCTCTAGTGATGGCGGTGACTCCTCTAGAGATGGCAGTGACCCCTCTAGTGATGGCGGTGACCCCTCTAGTGATGGTGGTGACTCCTCTAGTGATGGCGGTGACTCCTCTAGTGATGGTGGTGACTCCTCTAGTGATGGCGGTTACTCCCCTAGTGATGGCGGTGACCCCTCTAGTGATGGTGGTGACTCCTCTAGTGATGGCGGTGACCCCTCTGGTGATGGCGGTGACTCCTCTAGTGATGGCGGTTATTCCTCTAGTGATGGTGGTGACTCCTCTAGTGATGGGGTAAACCCCTCTAGTGATGGGGTAAACCCCTCTAGTGATGGCGGTGACTCCTCTAGTGATGGTGGTGACCCCTCTAGTGATGGCGGTGACTCCTCTAGTGATGGCGGTGACTCCTCTAGTGATGGCAGTGACCCCTCTAGTGATGGCGGTGACTCCCCTAGTGATGGCGGTGACCCCTCTAGTGATGGTGGTGACTCCTCTAGTGATGGCGTTGACCCCTCTAGTGATGGCGGTGACTCCTCTAGTGATGGCGGTGACTCCTCTAGTGATGGCGGTGACTCCTCTAGTGATGGCGGTGACCCCTCTAGTGATGGCGGTGACCCCTCTAGTGATGGTGGTGACCCCTCCAGTGATGGTGGTGACTCCTCTAGTGATGGCGGTGACTCCTCTAGTGATGGCGGTGACTCCTCTAGTGATGGCGGTGACTCCTCTAGTGATGGCGGTGACCCCTCTAGTTATGGTTTTGACCCCTTTAGTGATGTTGGTGTCCCCTCCAGTGATGACAGTGACTCCTCTAGTGATGGCGGTGACCCCTCTAGTGATAGTGGTGACCCCTCTAGTGATGGTGATGTATAACGAGATAAATGGTGGGAAGAAATTTAAACTTTGGGCCCCACTGTTGAATTTTGCCCAGTGCCCACAGTTCATAGTACTATATATCGTAATATAATGGAATGTATGGTATATATTGGCAGTTGAGCCCTGTGCCTCCTCTCTATTGGTCAGAGAAGCAGCCGGTGGCCCGGAATGGCCTCGCACAGGCCTCGCACAGGCTTCCTCTTATCAGGTCAAAGTTTCTGAAGGTCTTATTTCCAGCAAGCAATCCTCAGGTTGCAAAAGCCTCACAGCTGCCATTATAAAAGCAGGTGGAGCCGTATTGTTAGAGATTACAAGTGAAAGGTGAGGCAGCCGTCATTCCCAGGAGATTTATTACAGGACGGGGAGGGGGGGGGGGGGCACCGTTATCACTCCAAACTCCTCTAATGGATCTGATAATAGGTGGGCAAATATGGACTTTAGTCACTCATGGCTCTAAACTATATATTTGAAGTGGTTTTGCCCGAAGGCAATGGGTTGGGGGGGTTGGGTAGAAGGGAGGGGGGGTTTTGTTGGGGAGGGTATTGTGGGAAGGGAGTGTTGGGGAGGAGGATGTCAGGTTCTATCTTGTTTTTTGGGTCGTTTCTGCGAGGACTGGCACCTCTGAGTTGAATCAGAGAGTTATACTAGAAATGAGGGGGAGAAAAGGGGGTTTGGGGATCTCTGCTCACTGAGTGGATGCTTGGTAATCCTTTCAGTGGGTTTTGGTCGGGGACTCCCAAGTGACGGTTCTGTCGCAACCCAAAATGTAATATTCACTAGTATATTTACTTGTGCCTGTTTTTTATAATTATTGTGAAGGAACGGCCCAGCATAAGTTAAGCAACCTCACATATTCCAAGTCTAGAGTTCTTCTTTAGCCCCTTGTTCTAAAGGCAAATGCACCGTGTCTCTATGCAGGAAGAGAGAATTAGCATGTATGTGTTGAATAGCTCAGATCACAACCCCCCCCCCTTCCTCTGTGATGCTGCTTGTCACACGGAGAACTAAGGCTCTGGTCAGCGTAAAAACCTGATTTCTGGACTCATTGCGTTTACGGCATCCAGCCCGATAGTTTGGTTCCACTTACAAGGCCATGCGACCCCCCTGCTCCGAGTTATAGCCTCTAAAGTGTTCTAGGGCAAAAGCACACTCCAAAACAGTAGGAGGTGCCGGCCCATCCCACAGAGGGGAGGGGGGCGGAGGGCCCTTGCAGCATAAATATGGTGGTCTAAAATCAGGTAGGGGTCACTCAACTGGAGGGGGATATGCAGCCAGCATACCGGGGGTGTCCATCATCATCATCATAAGCTCTTGACACACCCCCTTGTGGGAGCTCCCCATCACGGCTACCCTGCAACTGCATACTAAAGGTAACTGCTTATTGTTTTTCTGTGTGATGCACTCTGTCCTGTAACCATCTCATCATCTGTAACATTTCATATTACATCATAGTTAAATGTTTGTTATTACTGCCTAGTGTGCTTATTAGCATTAAAACTTATATTTAATTTGAGCGGTCTGCTTTGCCTTAAACCAAGAACCGGTGTGTCCGAAGGCAGTGAGCCTGGTACCCCTGATAGGAGAGAGTCGGACAAAGGGTTTTGGGGAAAGCGATCGGTGTGCACATAGGTCCCTGGTTGTAGTCGGACTCCGCGACACCCGTGGTTCTCTGACAATTATTATTATTAACAGTGAATAATTAGCATTTACATATATACAGTGGTTACGTTCACATATACACTTATTTATAAATGTCCATCTCAAAGTACTGGGTGTTGCCCTGATGATAAATATACCTTAAAGTCCTTTTCCCTTTTTAGAGCTTTGTACGGGGTTTTATTCCCCAGTTTGTAGCATCCTGTTAGTTGTTGTAATCAATTTGTAGCAAGGGGTCAACCCTTGTTTGTAGCAAGTATTATGCGCACAGACGCATTTGGCCTGGCGGCTTCCTCAGCGTGCTTAGTAACCTGTTTAGAGTGCAGGGTGACATGGCATGGTATTACACATATTGTAGGTGATGTCATTATATTGCAAAGATTATGGGTAATGTATAGTAATTATTGTAATATATCTTGTATCCATACATTGATAGTTGCCACAATATATAGTATTTGTAAATGAAATAGTACTCGCAAATTCTGTGCTTCTGTGGTGTCTGTTGTTGTTTCGAGATGCGGAGTGCTGCCTTCATAGGGTATATTCTGTGATCAAACTATACATATATATATAGCTATACACAAAAAGATTGTGACTCAGCACAGCTAGTATTCCCTAATAAATATTAGAGCGGGTGCCAGCCTCTAAAGGACCAAAACACAGTAGCGTCAACCAAGAACTATACAACAAAGGTAGGGCCACCAGATCAGCCCAATATTGTTGTCAGGGAACCGCAGGTCACATGATCCAAATATAAACCAGGGACCTCTGTAAACACAGACCGAGTTCCCCAAAACCCTTGTCTGAGTCCTTCCTATCAGGAATACCAGGCCCAAAGCCTGCGGACACACCGATTCTTGGTTTAAGGCAATCAGATCACTCAAGTTAAAATGTAAGTTTTAATGCAATGAGCGCACACTAGGCAGTGATAACAAACCTTTAGCTATGATGTAATATGAAATGATACAGATGATACAAATATGCTGTTTTGAGACGGTTACAGGATAGAGTGAGTTACACAGAGAAACAATGAGTCTGTTATCTTAATATGCAGTTGTAGTAGTGGTGATGGGGAGCTCTCACAAGAGGTAAGTGAAGAGCTTGTGGGTGGACACCTCCAGCACGGGTGACTCGTGACCTCTCCAGATGTGACAAATGCCTGGCTCAGGGTTACCCTATTTATGTGGCGAGACCCCTCCACCTCCTCCCCTCTGTGGGACGGGTTGTCACCTCCCACAGTTCCGGGGCTCGCTTCAGCCCCTAAAATCCTTTAGGGGTTATAACTTTGAGCAGGGGGTCGTATGGCTTTGGAAGCGGTACCAAACGGGCTGGACGCCGGGCATCCAATGAGTCCATAAATGGGGTCCCTAAGCAGGTCAGAACCTTAGATCTCCATTTTCCGGGTTTTCCTTTATTGCTGAGCCCACAGTTACCTATCCCCGTGTGCGTTTTTGTGAGCCGGTTCTGATTCTGTATCTGGTTTGGTGCTGGGACACATGGGGGCACAGCTATGGTCCTATTTGTGTTGGTGCCGGATGTCTGCGGTTCCCCACTTTCATCCGACAAATTCACAGCCAGGGGTCGAGCGAGCTGCAGACCCAGCGGAGTCTTCTCAGACTAGAGGTGTGACAATCAGCAGGGGGGGCGGGGTCTGTGATCTGCGCTGTCCAACACATAAATGTGAATTCCGCTTCCTGAAGAGATAAGGACCTGTGCATTTATAACAGGGGGAAATAAAGGGGAACTCCAGACTTGGATATGTGAGGTTTCTGCACTTAAGCTGGATCGTTCCTTCACAATTGTCCTTATCAAAGAAAGCCGCACAAGCAGGATAACATATCAAAAAATATGAAAAGCTTTAATGATAGATCAAAAAATCAATCAAATACATAAAAAACATCACACAAGTACAGACAATTAAAAAAAAAAAATTAAGATACATATTAATGGGGGGGGGGGTTGGGGAAGAGGACTGGTAGGTGCTGCTGGTGCCTGTTGGTTCCTATCCTGTGGGTGGAGGGTTGGTACTGATGCCCCTAGGGGGCATCTATTGATACAGAGGGGGGGGGGGGGGGGGGTGAGAGTTCCACTATTTCCTCCTGAAAACTCTTCCGGGGGCTGTAAAGTACCTTACTCCATGCACCGTGATCAAATTTCAGTGCAGATATATCACATTTGTCATTGTGTATATACAGTTTCATTTACAGTGCATTATTCTGTTCAAACAAATCTTATATTCTTTTAGTTACAGATTCTGCTTGGGGTATTCTCCCTGGGAGGAAATTCCCGGGGTGGTACCGCAAAGTTTGTAGCAAGTTTCTTTCGGGTTGTTATTGTAGCAACCTCTTATAAGGTTTGTAGCAAGTGTAGTTTGGTTCCGTCACAGACGCGTTTCGCCTATTAAGAAACTTACAAAGGCTGCCAAGGATAATGGGACCCAGTTAACTACAATCAAGAAATTGATATCGTTGCACACTGCCCTCCTAATGTATCACTAAATCTTTAAACCATATGCTTCAAAATAGTAAAATTCAATAGTGTATTGCTCCTACAAAGCTTATAAAAAATTCTGTGCAAAAATACAATCATTTATTCTAAAAACCGAGTGCTGATAATGCAAAAGAAAAACTGCAAAACACAAATCAACAATTATTGGAAAATATATATAAAGTGCTATGTGCTAGAAATGTGGCTATAGTAAAAGTGACATATGGAAATATAAAGCGCTATATGAACCCATATGGTCAGGGCGATAACCATATAATAAAGAGCTGAGGGCCGGAGATAAATGAATAAGGTATTTATATCACCATATTGAAAAGGTCTCCATCGAGATCAGCCGTATTCACACTATATCACTATACATATATATATATATATATATATATATATATATATATATATATTCTATATTTGTATTTGTAAAATGAAACACTTTAACAGATATTCCCCCTTATGGTCGGTAGGCAGGGGCAGACTGGCCATAGGGAGACAATGCCGGTGGGCGGCACTGCTTTGGGGCCAGTTGGGCTGATGCTTATAACACCCTCATGCAATCCCTGCCCCATTAGTCTCCCTCTCAGCCCCACTGTACCCACAAGCCAAGGAACCCATCTCCCAATGTTATAGGATGGAGGAGCCTCAGCCCCACTGTACCCACAAGCCAAGGAACCCATCCCCTAATGTTATAGGATGGAGGAGGCTCAGCCCCACTGTACCCACAAGCCAAGGAACCCATCCCCTAATGTTATAGGATGGAGGAGGCTCAGCCCCACTGTACCCACAAGCCAAGGAACCCAGCCCCAATGTTATAGGATGGAGCTGCCTCAGCCCCACTGTACCCACAAGCCAAGGAACCCATCCCCCAATGTTATAGGATGGAGGAGCCTCAGCCCCACTGTACCCACAAGCCAAGGAAACCATCCCCAATGTTATAGGATGGAGTAGCCTCAGCCCCACTGTACCCACAAGCCAAGGAACCCATCCCCCAATGTTATAGGTTGGAGGAGCCTCAGCTCTACTGTACCCACAAGCCAAGGAACCCATTCCCCAATGTTATAGTTTGGAGGAGCCTCAGCCCCACTGTACCCACAAGCCAAGGAACCCATCCCCCAATGTTATAGGCTGGAGCAGCCTCAGCCCCATTGTACCCACAAGCCAAGGAACCCATCCCCCAATGTTATAGGTTGGAGGGGCCTCAGTCCCACTGTACCCACAAGCCAAGGAACCCATCCCCCAATGTTATAGGTTGGAGGAGCCTCAGCCCCACTGTACCCACAAGCCAAGGAACCCATCCGCCAATGTTATCGGTTGGGGGAGCCTCAGCCCCACTGTACCCACAAGCCAAGGAACCCATCCCCCAATGTTATCGGTTGGAGCAGCCTCAACCCCACTGTACCCACAAGCCATGGAAACCCATCCCCCAATGTTATAGGTTGGAGGAGCCTCAGCCCCACTGTACCCAGAAGCCAAGGAACCCATCCCCCAATGTTATAGGATGGAGCAGCCTCAGCCCCACTGTACCCAAAAGCCAAAGAACCCATCCCCCAATGTTATAGGATGGAGGAGCCTCTGCCCCACTGTACCCACAAGCCAAGGAACCCATCCGCCAATGTTATCGGTTGGAGCAGCCTCAGCCCCACTGTACCCACAAGCCATGGAAACCCATCTGTGACAGACGCTCTGTCTTTTGGATGTCATCACTATTCAGTTGCCCACCGGGTCATTCACTGGCCTTTTCTTAATTAGGTCATTGTATTTTGATACTGTTACAGGCAATGTCATTGTAGTTTGGATTGTATTATAAACTGCCATTGTGTTAATTGATTACGTCACAGGCAATGGCATTGTTCTGATTGAGTGTATTACAGACGCCTATTGTTTTGCTGATTGCGTCACCGGCAGAGTTGAGGGATTGTGTGCCCTGCTCCCATTGGTCTGTGTATTTGTCATGAGGTCCACGGGGGAGGTCCCATTGCATGGAGACTTGTGTATATAAGGCCTAGAGTGGCACTAATAAACACTTCACCTTCACCCTCAATACTGAAGTTCTGTCTCTTATTGGGGGAAACGCTATATTACAATTCACTAGCCCTTGTAAGGGCTGTTCCTGGTTCTCACGGACGACTCTGGAATTCCAGCAGCACCTCTTACGATTGGGAAAAGGACGTCTCGGGCGGTGAAGCCCTCCGGCGATAAGGGTTATCGCTACAATTGGTGGCAAGCGGTCGGATGGTCCTTTGTACCCAGAGAGAGTGCTACCCTGATGGAGAGTCAGTAAGACAAGTTGAAAAGGCTGACCCTGAAGGATCTACTCGAGAGCCGGGGAAGGTCAGCTAGCAACCACCCACGTCAGGAACTGATAGCCGAGCTGATCGAAATGGATCGTGCAGCAGTGAGGACCGAAACCAATATAGAGATCGATGAAGACGCTGCTCTCGTTCAAGCGGTTCGGAACAGATTGTCGGTCTATGGCCCGAATCCATCACAGGAACTGATCGACCGAGTCTTCGCCGCAGCGGAGGCAGAGGCCAGTAAGCGAAGGGAAGATCGGCGACTTTCATCCCAGCAGCCTCTCAGCCTCAGTTACACTGGGGGGAGAAAGATTCCATTTGCAGCATTTAAGTCCTTCCAGGAAAGTGACGACGAGATTGACCGATTTTTGGCCGATTTTGAACGCCAGTGCGCTTTACACCGGGTACCCACGGAGGAATGGGTCACCATATTATCAGGGAAACTATCTGGGAAAGCTTCTGATGCTTTCCGGGCCATCCCTGATGCAGACTTACCACACTACCATCTGGTAAAGGAGGCTTTGTTAGCCCAGTACGCTGTCACCCCGGAGGCCTACAGGTGACGATTTCGGGAATCCCAAAAGAAGGGAGGGGATTCTTACACGGAGTGGGCATGTCGCCTCCATCGTACAGCATCACACTGGGTCACTGGATGCCAAGCCACGACCGCTGAGGATGTACTACAGTTGTTTTTACTAGAACATTTTCTCAATGCCCTGCAACCAGAGCTAAGAGAGTGGGTACGTGACCGGAGGCCTCTAACGTTACCTGAGGCTGCTCGTCTAGCCGACGAGTACACTGATGCTCGCCGGACAGAACAGTCCGCTCCAAAACCACAACCTCCCATCAAATTTCAAGCACCTGTGGCTTCAGCGCCAACTCGTGACTCTGGGCCACATAGGCCAGCGCAGCAACCGAACCTCTCCACAGTTCAGTGCCATCGTTGCAAACAATGGGGACATTATTGCAGTGATTGCGCCCTAGAGCCTCCCCGAAACACGTGGGGGCAAAAGCAACCTTCCACCTCCCGTACTCCTGTGGCACACTGTTTGGAAGCTGAGAGCAGTTCGGAAGAGTATCTGGGGGTACTGTATGAAGCTGATCCCGTACAAGCGGCCATCCAAGACAACCGACAGCACCATTGCCAGGAGGTACGAGTCAATGGGCGCACCGCGCAAGGATTACGCGACACTGGAGCCACACTTACCTTGCTCCAACCTCATTTGGTCAAGAACAAAGACCGCACTGGACACACCGTTGCAGTAAGGGTGGCGGGAGGAGCTGTGTTTCGACTCCCCACCGCCCGAGTACATCTTGACTGGGGCGCTGGATCCGGCAGGGTACAGGTGGGACTTATGGACAACTTACCAGCAGAAGTACTATTGGGAAATGATCTAGGACCAATGACTTCTGCCTACGCTACCACTGGACCAGCCAGCGTCAACCCTGTTACAACCCAGGCTCCAGCCCGAGCTGTCGACTCCAGCCCACTGGTCGGGGAGACCCAGGGGTTTCGTCTGCATCACGTCATGTCTGTTACACGAAGCCAAGAAGAGGATCAGCCATCAGGTTATGTCCTTCCAGAAGGGAAACGTATGCCAAACACTATTTTTGTTGGGGGCATTGGCCGTCGGATTAATCAGCCTGAAATTAAGGATGTTTTTTCAAAGTATGGCGCTGTAAAGCATGTCAAAATTATTAGGGATGCCTCTGGCGTTTCTAAGGGTTATGGTTTTGTCTACTTTTACGATGATGTAGATGTGCAGAAGATTGTGGATTCTCCGATCAGCTTCCATGGAAAGAGATTGAAACTTGGGCCAGCTATAAGAAAGCAGAGCACCTGTGCACACATCCAACCAAGGACTTTGGTGCTGAACTCACCAACGCCACAATATCCCAGTGTTTGGACCCCACCCATGACCAATTCCTATGTACAGCCCACGTCAATGTTTAGTCCGGTTACTCACTATGTGCAGACTTGTCCTTACACAGAACTCTGCCCATAACAAGAGTCTGGACAGCCCCACGTTAACCCGAACAGGGTCAATCCGGGTCTGCCGGGTGTTCCACAAAAAGGGGGCATTGTGACAGAGGCTCTGTCTTTTGGATGTCATCACTATTCAGTTGCCCACCGGGTCATTCACTGGCCTTTTCTTAATTAGGTCATTGTATTTTGATACTGTTACAGGCAATGTCATTGTAGTTTGGATTGTATTATAAACTGCCATTGCGTTAATTGATTACGTCACAGGCAATGGCATTGTTCTGATTGAGTGTATTACAGACGCCTATTGTTTTGCTGATTGCGTCACCGGCAGAGTTGAGGGATTGTGTGCCCTGCTCCCATTGGTCTGTGTATTTGTCATGAGGTCCACGGGGGAGGTCCCATTGCATGGAGACTTGTGTATATAAGGCCTAGAGTGGCACTAATAAACACTTCACCTTCACCCTCAATACTGAAGTTCTGTCTCTTATTGGGGGAAACGCTATATTACAATTCACTAGCCCTTGTAAGGGCTGTTCCTGGTTCTCACGGACAACTCCGGAATTCCAGCAGCACCTCTTACGATTGGGAAAAGGACGTCTCGGGCGGTGAAGCCCTCCGGCGATAAGGGTTATCGCTACACCATCCCCCAATGTTATAGGTTGGAGGAGCCTCAGCCCCACTGTACCCACAAGCCAAGAAACCCATCCCCCAATGTTATAGGTTGGAGGAGCCTCAGCCCCACTGTACCCACAAGCCAAGAAACCTATCCCCCAATGTTATAGGTTGGAGGAGCCTCAGCCCCACTGTACCCACAAGCCAAGGAACCAATTCCCCAATGTTATAGGTTGGAGGAGCCTCAGCCCCACTGTACCTACAAGCCAAGGAACCCATCCCCCAATGTTATAGGATGGAGCAGCCTCAGCCCCACTGTACCCAAAAGCCAAAGAACCCATCCCCCAATGTTATAGGATGGAGGAGCCTCAGCCCCACTGTACCCACAAGCCAAGGAACCCATCCCCCAATGTTATAGGATGGAGCAGCCTCAGCCCCACCATACCCACAAGCCAAGGAACCCATCCCCCAATGTTATAGGATGGAGCAGCCTCAGCCCCACTGTACCTAAAAGCCAAGGAACCCATCCCCCAATGTTATAGGATGGAGGAGCCTCAGCCCCACTGTACCCACAAGCCAAGGAACCCATCCGCCAATGTTATAGGTTGGAACAGCCTCAGCCCCACTGTACCCACAAGCCAAGGAACCCATCCCCCAATGTTATAGGTTGGAGGAGAATCAGCCCCACTGTACCCACAAGCCAAGGAACCCATCCCCCAATGTTATAGGTTGGGGGAGCCTAAGCCCCACTGTACCCACAAGCCAAGGAACCCATCCCCCAATGTTATAGGGTGGAGGAGCCTCAGCAACACTGTACCCACAAGCCAAGGAACCCATCCGCCAATGTTATAGGTTGGAGGAGCCTCAGCAACACTGTACCCACAAGCCAAGGAACCCATCCACCAATGATATAGGTTGGAACAGCCTCAGCCCCACTGTACCCACAAGCCAAGGAACCCATCCCCCAATGTTATAGGTTGGAGGAGAATCAGCCCCACTGTACCCACAAGCCAAGGAACCCATCCCCCAATGTTATTGGTTGGAGGAGCCTAAGCCCCACTGTACCCACAAGCCAAGGAACCCATCCCCCAATGTTATAGGGTGGAGGAGCCTCAGCAACACTGTACCCACAAGCCAAGGAACCCATCCCCCAATGTTATAGGGTGGAGGAGCCTCAGCAACACTGTACCCACAAGCCAAGGAACCCATCCGCCAATGTTATAGGTTGGAGGAGCCTCAGCCCCACTGTACCCACAAGCCATGGAAACCCATCCCCCAATGTTATAGGTTGGAGGAGCCTCAGCTCTACTGTACCCACATCCCAAGGAACCCATCCCCCAATGTTATAGGGTGGAGGAGCCTCAGCTCTACTGTACACACAAGCCAAGGAACCCATCCCCCAATGTTATAGGTTGGAGGAGCCTCAGCTCTACTGTACCCACAAGCCAAGGAACCCATTCCCCAATGTTATAGGTTGGAGGAGCCTCAGCTCTACTGTACCCACAAGCCAAGGAACCCATTCCCCAATGTTATAGGTTGGAGGAGCCTCAGCCCCACTGTACCCACAAGCCAGGGAACCCATCCCCCAATGTTATAGGTTGGAGCAGCCTCAGCCCCACTGTACCCACAAGCCAAGGAGACCCATCCCCCAATGTTATAGGTTGGAGGGGCCTCAGCCCCACTGTACCCACAAGCCAAGAAACCCACACCCAATGTTATAGGTTGGAGGAGCCTCAGCCCCACTGTACCCACAAGCCAAGGAGACCCATCCCCCAATGTTATAGGTTGGAGAGGCCTCAGCCCCACTGTGCCCACAAGCCAAGGAACCCATTCCCCAATGTTGTAGGTTGGAGGAGCCTCAGCCCCACTGTACCCACAAGCCAGGGAACCCATCCCCCAATGTTATAGGTTGGAGCAGCCTCAGCCCCACTGTAACCCCAAGCCAAGGAACTCATCCCCCAATGTTATAGGTTGGAGGAGCCTCAGCCCCACTGTACCCACAAGCCAAGAAACCCATCCCCCAATGTTATAGGTTGGAGGAGCCTCAGCCCCACTGTACCCACAAGCCAAGAAACCTATCCCCCAATGTTATAGGTTGGAGGAGCCTCAGCCCCACTGTACCCACAAGCCAAGGAACCAATTCCCCAATGTTATAGGTTGGAGGAGCCTCAGCCCCACTGTACCTACAAGCCAAGGAACCCATCCCCCAATGTTATAGGATGGAGCAGCCTCAGCCCCACTGTACCCAAAAGCCAAAGAACCCATCCCCCAATGTTATAGGATGGAGGAGCCTCAGCCCCACTGTACCCACAAGCCAAGGAACCCATCCCCCAATGTTATAGGATGGAGCAGCCTCAGCCCCACCATACCCACAAGCCAAGGAACCCATCCCCCAATGTTATAGGATGGAGCAGCCTCAGCCCCACTGTACCTAAAAGCCAAGGAACCCATCCCCCAATGTTATAGGATGGAGGAGCCTCAGCCCCACTGTACCCACAAGCCAAGGAACCCATCCGCCAATGTTATAGGTTGGAACAGCCTCAGCCCCACTGTACCCACAAGCCAAGGAACCCATCCCCCAATGTTATAGGTTGGAGGAGAATCAGCCCCACTGTACCCACAAGCCAAGGAACCCATCCCCCAATGTTATAGGTTGGAGGAGCCTAAGCCCCACTGTACCCACAAGCCAAGGAACCCATCCCCCAATGTTATAGGGTGGAGGAGCCTCAGCAACACTGTACCCACAAGCCAAGGAACCCATCCGCCAATGTTATAGGTTGGAGGAGCCTCAGCAACACTGTACCCACAAGCCAAGGAACCCATCCACCAATGATATAGGTTGGAACAGCCTCAGCCCCACTGTACCCACAAGCCAAGGAACCCATCCCCCAATGTTATAGGTTGGAGGAGAATCAGCCCCACTGTACCCACAAGCCAAGGAACCCATCCCCCAATGTTATTGGTTGGAGGAGCCTAAGCCCCACTGTACCCACAAGCCAAGGAACCCATCCCCCAATGTTATAGGGTGGAGGAGCCTCAGCAACACTGTACCCACAAGCCAAGGAACCCATCCCCCAATGTTATAGGGTGGAGGAGCCTCAGCAACACTGTACCCACAAGCCAAGGAACCCATCCGCCAATGTTATAGGTTGGAGGAGCCTCAGCCCCACTGTACCCACAAGCCATGGAAACCCATCCCCCAATGTTATAGGTTGGAGGAGCCTCAGCTCTACTGTACCCACATCCCAAGGAACCCATCCCCCAATGTTATAGGGTGGAGGAGCCTCAGCTCTACTGTACCCACAAGCCAAGGAACCCATCCCCCAATGTTATAGGTTGGAGGAGCCTCAGCTCTACTGTACCCACAAGCCAAGGAACCCATTCCCCAATGTTATAGGTTGGAGGAGCCTCAGCTCTACTGTACCCACAAGCCAAGGAACCCATTCCCCAATGTTATAGGTTGGAGGAGCCTCAGCCCCACTGTACCCACAAGCCAGGGAACCCATCCCCCAATGTTATAGGTTGGAGCAGCCTCAGCCCCACTGTACCCACAAGCCAAGGAGACCCATCCCCCAATGTTATAGGTTGGAGGGGCCTCAGCCCCACTGTACCCACAAGCCAAGAAACCCACCCCCAATGTTATAGGTTGGAGGAGCCTCAGCCCCACTGTACCCACAAGCCAAGGAGACCCATCCCCCAATGTTATAGGTTGGAGAGGCCTCAGCCCCACTGTGCCCACAAGCCAAGGAACTCATCCCCCAATGTTATAGGTTGGAGGAACCTCAGCCCCACTGTACCCACAAGCCAAGGAACTCATCCCCCAATGTTATAGGTTGGAGGAGCCTCAGCTCTACTGTACCCACAAGCCAAGGAACCCATTCCCCAATGTTGTAGGTTGGAGGAGCCTCAGCCCCACTGTACCCACAAGCCAGGGAACCCATCCCCCAATGTTATAGGTTGGAGCAGCCTCAGCCCCACTGTACCCCCAAGCCAAGGAACTCATCCCCCAATGTTATAGGTTGGAGGAGCCTCAGCCCCACTGTACCCACAAGCCAAGGAACCCATCCCCCAATGTATAGGTTGGAGGATCCTCAGCCCCACTGTACCCACAAGCCAAGGAACTCATCCCCCAATGTTATAGGGTGGAGGAGCCTCAGCCCCACTGTACCCACAAGCCAAGGAACCCATCCCCCAATGTTATAGGGTGGAGAAGCCTCAGCCCCACTGTACCCACAAGCCAAGGACCCATCCCCCAATGTTATAGGGTGGAGAAGCCTCAGCCCCACTGTACCCACAAGCCAAGGAACCCATCACACAATGTTATAGGTTGGAGGAGCCTCAGCCCCACTGTACCCACAAGCCAAGGAACCCATCCCCCAATGTTATAGGTTGGAGGAGCCTCAGCCCCACTGTACCCCCAAGCCAAGGAACCCATCCCCCAATGTTATAGGTTGGAGGAGCCTCAGCCCCACTTTACCCACAAGCCAAGGAGACCCATCCCCAATGTTATAGGTTGGAGGATCCTCAGCCCCACTGTACCCACAAGCCAAGGAACCCATCCCCCAATGTTATAGGGTGGAGGAGCCTCAGCCCCACTGTAACCACAAGCCAAGGAACCCATCCCCCAATGTTATAGGGTGGAGGAGCCTCAGCCCCACTGTACCCACAAGCCAAGGAACCCATCCCCCAATGTTATAGGTTGGAGGGGCCTCGGCCTCACTGTACCCACAAGCAGAGGAACCCATCCCCCAATGTTATAGGTTGGAGCAGCCTCAGCCCCACTGTACCCACAAGCCAAGGAACCCATCCCCCAATGTTATAGGTTGGAGGGGCCTCATCTCACTGTACCCACAAGCCAAGGAACCCAACCCCAATGTTATAGGTTGGAGGAGCCTCAGCCCCACTGTACCCACAAGCCAAGGAACCCATCCCCCAATGTTATAGGTTGGAGGAGCCTCAGCCCCACTGTACCCACAAGCCAAGGAGACCCATCCCCAATGTTATAGGTTGGAGGATCCTCAGCCCCACTGTACCCACAAGCCAAGGAACCCATCCCCCAATGTTATAGGGTGGAGGATCCTCAGCCCCACTGTACCCACAAGCCAAGGAACCCATCCCCCAATGTTATAGGGTGGAGGAGCCTCAGCCCCACTGTACCCACAAGCCAAGGAACCCATCCCCCAATGTTATAGGTTGGAGGAGCCTTAGCCCCACTGTACCCACAAGCCAAGGAACCCATCCCCCAATGTTATAGGATGGAGGAGCCTGAGCCCTACTGTACCCACAAGCCAAGGAACCCATCCCCCAATGTTATAGGTTGGAGGAGCCTCAGCCCCACTGTACCCACAAGCCAAGGAACCCATCCCCCAACGTTATAGGTTGGAGGAGCCTCAGCCCCACTGTACCCACAAGCCAAGGAACCCATCCCCCAATGTTATAGGTTGAAGGGTCCTCAGCCCCACTGTACCCACAAGCCAAGAAACCCATCCCCCAATGTTATAGGTTGGAGGAGCCTTAGCCCCACTGTACCCACAAGCCAAGGAACCCATCCCCCAATGTTATAGGATGGAGGAGCCTGAGCCCTACTGTAACCACAAGCCAAGGAACCCATCACCCAATGTTATAGGTTGGAGGAGCCTCAGCCCCACTGTACCCACAAGCCAAGGAACCCATCACCCAATGTTATAGGTTGGAGGAGCCTCAGTCCCACTGTACCCACAAGCCAAGGAACCCATCCCCCAATGTTATAGGTTGGAGGAGCCTCAGCCCCACTGTACCCACAAGCCAAGGAACCCATCCCCCAATGTTATAGGTTGGAGGAGCCTCAGCCCCACTGTACCCACAAGCCAAGGAACTCATCCCCCAATGTTATAGGTTGGAGGAGCCTCAGCCCCACTGTACCCACAAGCCAAGGAGCCCATCCCCCAGTTATATAGTTATATAGTTACATAGTTACATAGTTATATAGTTACATAGTTACATAGTTATATAGTTATATAGTTATACAGTTATATTATTACATAGTTATATAGTTACATAGTTATATTATTACATAGTTATATAGTTACATAGTTATATAGTTATATAGTTACATAGTTATATAGTTATATTATTACATAGTTATATAGTTACATAGTTATATTATTACATAGTTATATAGTTACATAGTTATATAGTTATATAGTTACATAGTTATATAGTTATATTATTACATAGTTATATAGTTACATAGTTATATAGTTACATAGTTATATTATTACATAGTTATATAGTTACATAGTTATATTATTACATAGTTATATAGTTACATAGTTATATAGTTATATAGTTACATAGTTATATAGTTATATTATTACATAGTTATATAGTTACATAGTTATATAGTTATATAGTTACATAGTTATATAGTTACATAGTTATATAGTTATATAGTTACATAGTTATATTATTACATAGTTATAAAGTTACATAGTTATATAGTTACATAGTTACATAGTTATATTATTACATAGTTATAAAGTTACATAGTTATATAGTTATATAGTTACATAGTTATATAGTTATATTATTACATAGTTATATAGTTACATAGTTATATTATTACATAGTTATATAGTTACATAGTTATATAGTTATATAGTTACATAGTTATATAGTTACATAGTTATATAGTTACATAGTTATATAGTTACATAGTTATATAGTTACATAGTTACATAGTTATATAGTTATATAGTTACATAGTTATATAGTTACATAGTTAAACAGTTATATATTTACATAGATATATAGTTACATAGTTATATAGTTACATAGTTAAATAGTTATATATTTACATAGTAAGTTATATAGTTACATAGTTACATTAGTTCATAGTTATATAGTTACATAGTTAATACGGTTGAAAAAAGACATGTCCATCAAGTTCAACCAAGGGAGTTGGGGGAAGGGATATTATTATTTTTTTTTTTTTTTTATAGGTGGAAGTTATTAATTTTATTATTATTTTTTTTACTGATAACAGCTAATAATATATGTTAATGTTATTTTTTTCTAAATAAGCATCTAATCCTTTTTGAAGCTGTCAGCGGTTTATGCTGTAACAAGCTTCTGTGGGAGGCTATTCCATAGATTTATAGTTCTTATGGTAAAAAATTATTTCCGCCTCCGGATACTAAATTTCTTTTTTTCCAGTCGAAGGCAGTGCCCCCCTTGTCTTTAGAGAGGATTTTACCTGAAATAGTGTTTCCCCATATTTTTTGTATGGGCCATTTATATATTTATACAAGTTAATCATGTCCCCCTCAGTTGTCTCCTCTCAAGACTAAACAGATTTAATTCTCGTAATCTTTCCTAATAACTAAGATCCTTCATTTCCTCTTATTAGTTTGGTGGCTCCTCTGCTCCCTTTCCATAGTCAGAGCGTCCTTTGTATGAATGGGTGCCCAGAACTGGCTGACATATTATAGGTGAGGGCGCACCAGTGCCTTGTAAAGAGGCAAAATTACTCACCTATCCCGTGATTCCAGGCCTCTATTAATGCATGATAATATCTTGGTGGCCTTGGAAGCAGCTGCTTGGCATTGCATGCTGTTATTAGCCTGTGATCTACCAGTACCCCCTGTGTGCTCCTGAAGCTTATGACCATCTTCAATAGACACATAGGCACCGTGCTCCTGAAGCTTGTGACCATCTTCAATAGACACATAGGCACCGTGCTCCTGAAGCTTGTGACCATCTTCAATAGACACATAGGCACTGTGCTCCTGAAGCTTGTGACCATCTTCAATAGACACATAGGCGCCGTGCTCCTGAAGCGTGTGACCATGTTCAATAGACACATAGGCACTGTGCTCCTGAAGCTTGTGACCATGTTCAATAGACACATAGGCACTGTGCTCCTGAAGCTTGTGACCATCTTCAATAGACACATAGGCGCCGTGCTCCTGAAGCGTGTGACCATCTTCCATAGACACATAGGCACTGTGCTCCTGAAGCGTGTGACCATCTTCAATAGACACATAGGCACTGTGCTCCTGAAGCTTGTGACCATCTTCAATAGACACATAGGCACTGTGCTCCTGAAGCTTGTGACCATCTTCCATAGACACATAGGCACTGTGCTCCTGAAGCGTGTGACCATCTTCCATAGACACATAGGCACTGTGCTCCTGAAGCTTGTGAACATCTTCAATAGACACATAGGCACTGTGCTCCTGAAGCTTGTGACCATCTTTCGATAGACACATAGGCACTGTGCTCCTGAAGCTTGTGACCATCTTCAATAGATACATAGGCACTGTGCTCCTGAAGCTTGTGACCATCTTCAATAGACACATAGGCACTGTGCTCCTGAAGCTTGTGACCATCTTTCAATAGGCACATAGGCACTGTGCTCCTGAAGCTTGTGACCATCTTCAATAGACACATAGGCACTGTGCTCCTGAAGCTTGTGACCATCTTCAATAGACACATAAGCACTGTGCTCCTGAAGCTTGTGACCATCTTCAATAGACACATAAGCACTGTGCTCCTGAAGCTTGTGACCATCTTCAATAGACACATAGGCACTGTGCTCCTGAAGCTTGTGACCATCTTCAATAGGCACATAGGCACTGTGCTCCTGAAGCTTGTGACCATCTTCAATAGACACATAGGCACTGTGCTCCTGAAGCTTGTGACCATCTTTCGATAGACACATAGGCACTGTGCTCCTGAAGCTTGTGACCATCTTCAATAGACACATAGGCACTGTGCTCCTGAAGCTTGTGACCATCTTCAATAGACACATAGGCACTGTGCTCCTGAAGCTTGTGACCATCTTCAATAGACACATAGGCGCTGTGCTCCTGAAGCTTGTTACCATCTTCAATAGACACATAGGCACTGTGCTCCTGAAGCTTGTTACCATCTTTCAATAGACACATAGGCACCGTGCTCCTGAAGCTTGTGACCATCTTCAATAGACACATAGGCGCTGTGCTCCTGAAGCTTGTTACCATCTTTCAATAGACACATAGGCACCGTGCTCCTGAAGCTTGTGACCATCTTCCATAGACACATAGGCACTGTGCTCCTGAAGCTTGTGACCATCTTCAATAGACACATAGGCACTGTGCTCCTGAAGCTTGTGACCATCTTCAATAGACACATAGGCACTGTGCTCCTGAAGCTTGTGACCATCTTTCAATAGGCACATAGGCACTGTGCTCCTGAAGCTTGTGACCATCTTCAATAGACACATAGGCACTGTGCTCCTGAAGCTTGTGACCATCTTCAATAGACACATAAGCACTGTGCTCCTGAAGCTTGTGACCATCTTCAATAGACACATAAGCACTGTGCTCCTGAAGCTTGTGACCATCTTCAATAGACACATAGGCACTGTGCTCCTGAAGCTTGTGACCATCTTCAATAGGCACATAGGCACTGTGCTCCTGAAGCTTGTGACCATCTTCAATAGACACATAGGCACTGTGCTCCTGAAGCTTGTGACCATCTTTCGATAGACACATAGGCACTGTGCTCCTGAAGCTTGTGACCATCTTCAATAGACACATAGGCACTGTGCTCCTGAAGCTTGTGACCATCTTCAATAGACACATAGGCACTGTGCTCCTGAAGCTTGTGACCATCTTCAATAGACACATAGGCGCTGTGCTCCTGAAGCTTGTTACCATCTTCAATAGACACATAGGCACTGTGCTCCTGAAGCTTGTTACCATCTTTCAATAGACACATAGGCACCGTGCTCCTGAAGCTTGTGACCATCTTCAATAGACACATAGGCGCTGTGCTCCTGAAGCTTGTTACCATCTTTCAATAGACACATAGGCACCGTGCTCCTGAAGCTTGTGACCATCTTCCATAGACACATAGGCACTGTGCTCCTGAAGCTTGTGACCATCTTCAATAGACACATAGGCACTGTGCTCCTGAAGCTTGTGACCATCTTTCGATAGACACATAGGCACTGTGCTCCTGAAGCTTGTGACCATCTTTCGATAGACACATAGGTACTGTGCTCCTGAAGCTTGTGACCATCTTTCAATAGACACATAGGCACTGTGCTCCTGAAGCTTGTGACCATCTTCAATAGACACATAGGCGCTGTGCTCCTGAAGCTTGTTACCATCTTTCAATAGACACATAGGCACCGTGCTCCTGAAGCTTGTGACCATCTTCAATAGACACATAGGCACTGTGCTCCTGAAGCTTGTGACCATCTTCAATAGACACATAAGCACTGTGCTCCTGAAGCTTGTGACCATCTTCAATAGACACATAAGCACTGTGCTCCTGAAGCTTGTGACCATCTTCAATAGACACATAGGCACTGTGCTCCTGAAGCTTGTGACCATCTTCAATAGACACATAAGCACTGTGCTCCTGAAGCTTGTGACCATCTTTCGATAGACACATAGGTACTGTGCTCCTGAAGCTTGTGACCAT
Organism: Gastrophryne carolinensis; assembly: GCA_027917425.1. NCBI lineage: Eukaryota > Metazoa > Chordata > Amphibia > Anura > Microhylidae > Gastrophryne > Gastrophryne carolinensis. The sequence continues at coordinate 454,720,855 of CM051238.1, forward strand.
CTTTCAATAGACACATAGGCACTGTGCTCCTGAAGCTTGTGACCATCTTCAATAGACACATAGGCGCTGTGCTCCTGAAGCTTGTTACCATCTTTCAATAGACACATAGGCACCGTGCTCCTGAAGCTTGTGACCATCTTCAATAGACACATAGGCACTGTGCTCCTGAAGCTTGTGACCATCTTCAATAGACACATAAGCACTGTGCTCCTGAAGCTTGTGACCATCTTCAATAGACACATAGGCACTGTGCTCCTGAAGCTTGTGACCATCTTCAATAGACACATAAGCACTGTGCTCCTGAAGCTTGTGACCATCTTCAATAGACACATAAGCACTGTGCTCCTGAAGCTTGTGACCATCTTCAATAGACACATAGGCACTGTGCTCCTGAAGCTTGTGACCATCTTCAATAGACACATAGGCACTGTGCTCCTGAAGCTTGTGACCATCTTCAATAGACACATAGGCACTGTGCTCCTGAAGCTTGTGACCATCTTCAATAGACACATAGGCACTGTGCTCCTGAAGCTTGTGACCATCTTCAATAGACACATAAGCACTGTGCTCCTGAAGCTTGTGACCATCTTCAATAGACACATAAGCACTGTGCTCCTGAAGCTTGTGACCATCTTCAATAGACACATAGGCACTGTGCTCCTGAAGCTTGTGACCATCTTTCAATAGGCACATAGGCACTGTGCTCCTGAAGCTTGTGACCATCTTCAATAGACACATAGGCACTGTGCTCCTGAAGCTTGTGACCATCTTCAATAGGCACATAGGCACTGTGCTCCTGAAGCTTGTGACCATCTTCAATAGACACATAGGCACTGTGCTCCTGAAGCTTGTGACCATCTTCAATAGGCACATAGGCACTGTGCTCCTGAAGCTTGTGACCATCTTCAATAGACACATAGGCACTGTGCTCCTGAAGCTTGTGACCATCTTCAATAGGCACATAGGCACTGTGCTCCTGAAGCTTGTGACCATCTTCAATAGACACATAGGCACTGTGCTCCTGAAGCTTGTGACCATCTTCAATAGGCACATAGGCACTGTGCTCCTGAAGCTTGTGACCATCTTCAATAGACACATAGGCACTGTGCTCCTGAAGCTTGTGACCATCTTTCGATAGACACATAGGCACTGTGCTCCTGAAGCTTGTGACCATCTTCAATAGACACATAGGCGCTGTGCTCCTGAAGCTTGTTACCATCTTTCAATAGACACATAGGCACCGTGCTCCTGAAGCTTGTGACCATCTTCAATAGACACATAGGCACTGTGCTCCTGAAGCTTGTGACCATCTTTCAATAGACACATAGGCACCGTGCTCCTGAAGCTTGTGACCATCTTCAATAGACACATAGGCACTGTGCTCCTGAAGCTTGTGAACATCTTCAATAGACACATAGGCACTGTGCTCCTGAAGCTTGTGACCATCTTCAATAGACACATAGGCACTGTGCTCCTGAAGCTTGTGACCATCTTCAATAGACACATAGGCGCCGTGCTCCTGAAGCGTGTGACCATCTTCCATAGACACATAGGCACTGTGCTCCTGAAGCGTGTGACCATCTTCAATAGACACATAGGCACTGTGCTCCTGAAGCTTGTGACCATCTTCAATAGACACATAGGCACTGTGCTCCTGAAGCTTGTGACCATCTTCCATAGACACATAGGCACTGTGCTCCTGAAGCTTGTGACCATCTTCAATAGACACATAGGCACTGTGCTCCTGAAGCTTGTGACCATCTTCCATAGACACATAGGCACTGTGCTCCTGAAGCTTGTGACCATCTTCAATAGACACATAGGCACTGTGCTCCTGAAGCTTGTGACCATCTTCAATAGACACATAGGCACTGTGCTCCTGAAGCTTGTGACCATCTTCCATAGACACATAGGCACTGTGCTCCTGAAGCGTGTGACCATCTTCCATAGACACATAGGCACTGTGCTCCTGAAGCTTGTGACCATCTTTCAATAGACACATAGGCACTGTGCTCCTGAAGCTTGTGAACATCTTCAATAGACACATAGGCACTGTGCTCCTGAAGCTTGTGACCATCTTTCGATAGACACATAGGCACTGTGCTCCTGAAGCTTGTGACCATCTTCAATAGATACATAGGCACTGTGCTCCTGAAGCTTGTGACCATCTTCAATAGACACATAGGCACTGTGCTCCTGAAGCTTGTGACTAGAGATGAGCGAACTTTTGAAAAATTCGATTCGACTGATTCGCCGAATTTTCCGACAAAAATCGTTTCGACCCGAATAAATTCGCGACGAATCGCTATTAAAAACGGCTATTTCTGAGCCTCCTACAGCCTCAATAGGGTTGTAAACCATTCAGCCTTGCTGTAACACGCACAGGATGCGTGCTGGGTTAGTTAAATAATACTTTGAAGAAATATCACATGCAGATCAGAGGCATCGCTAATAGAATCGCAGAGCGGCACAATTGCAGAGAGTTGAAGTGGCATCACTATGAGGGGCAGAAGGAGCCCAAATATACACTGGAGTTGGCCTCAGGAGCCCAAAAATTGGATGAATCACACCCTGGAGTTGCCAGAAGTTGGCAGCAGCAGCAGCAGCAGGAGCCCAAATATACACTGGAGTTGGCTTCAGGAGCCCAAAAATTGGATGAATCACACCCTGGAGTTGGCAGGAGTTGGCAGCAGCAGCAGCAGGAGCCCAAATATACACTGGAGTTGGCTTCAGGAGCCCAAAAATTGGATGAATCACACCCTGGAGTTGGCAGGAGTTGACAGCAGCAGCAGCAGGAGCCCAAATATACACTGGAGTTGGCTTCAGGAGCCCAAAAATTGGATGAATCACACCCTGGAGTTGGCAGGAGTTGACAGTAGCTGCAGCAGGAGCCCAAATATACACTGGAGTTGGCCTCAGGAGCCCAAAAATTGGATGAATCACACCCTGGAGTTGGCAGGAGTTGACAGTAGCAGCAGCAGGAGCCCAAATATACACTGGAGTTGGCTTCAGGAGCCCAAAAATTGGATGAATCACACCCTGGAGTTGGCAGGAGTTGACAGTAGCAGCAGCAGGAGCCCAAATATACACTGGAGTTGGCCTCAGGAGCCCAAAAATTGGATGAATCACACCCTGGAGTTGGCAGGAGTTGACAGTAGCAGCAGCAGGAGCCCAAATATACACTGGAGTTGGCCTCAGGAGCCCAAAAATTGGATGAATCACACCCTGGAGTTGGCAGGAGTTGACAGTAGCAGCAGCAGGAGCCCAAATATACACTGGAGTTGGCCTCAGGAGCCCAAAAATTGGATGAATCACACCCTGGAGTTGGCAGAAGTTGGCAGCAGCAGCAGCAGGAGCCCAAATATACACTGGAGTTGGCTTCAGGAGCCCAAAAATTGGATGAATCACACCCTGGAGTTGGCAGGAGTTGGCAGCAGCAGCAGCAGGAGCCCAAATATACACTGGAGTTGGCTTCAGGAGCCCAAAAATTGGATGAATCACACCCTGGAGTTGGCAGGAGTTGACAGCAGCAGCAGCAGGAGCCCAAATATACACTGGAGTTGGCTTCAGGAGCCCAAAAATTGGATGAATCACACCCTGGAGTTGGCAGGAGTTGACAGTAGCAGCAGCAGGAGCCCAAATATACACTGGAGTTGGCTTCAGGAGCCCAAAAATTGGATGAATCACACCCTGGAGTTGGCAGAAGTTGGCAGCAGCAGCAGCAGGAGCCCAAATATACACTGGAGTTGGCTTCAGGAGCCCAAAAATTGGATGAATCACACCCTGGAGTTGGCAGGAGTTGACAGTAGCAGCAGCAGGAGCCCAAATATACACTGGAGTTGGCCTCAGGAGCCCAAAAATTGGATGAATCACACCCTGGAGTTGGCAGGAGTTGACAGTAGCAGCAGCAGGAGCCCAAATATACACTGGAGTTGGCTTCAGGAGCCCAAAAATTGGATGAATCACACCCTGGAGTTGGCAGAAGTTGACAGTAGCAGCAGCAGGAGCCCAAATATACACTGGAGTTGGCCTCAGGAGCCCAAAAATTGGATGAATCACACCCTGGAGTTGGCAGAAGTTGGCAGCAGCAGCAGCAGGAGCCCAAATATACACTGGAGTTGGCTTCAGGAGCCCAAAAATTGGATGAATCACACCCTGGAGTTGGCAGAAGTTGGCAGCAGCAGCAGCAGGAGCCCAAATATACACTGGAGTTGGCTTCAGGAGCCCAAAAATTGGATGAATCACACCCTGGAGTTGGCAGGAGTTGACAGTAGCAGCAGCAGGAGCCCAAATATACACTGGAGTTGGCCTCAGGAGCCCAAAAATTGGATGAATCACACCCTGGAGTTGGCAGGAGTTGACAGTAGCAGCAGCAGGAGCCCAAATATACACTGGAGTTGGCCTCAGGAGCCCAAAAATTGGATGAATCACACCCTGGAGTTGGCAGGAGTTGACAGTAGCAGCAGCAGGAGCCCAAATATACACTGGAGTTGGCTTCAGGAGCCCAAAAATTGGATGAATCACACCCTGGAGTTGGCAGAAGTTGACAGTAGCAGCAGCAGGAGCCCAAATATACACTGGAGTTGGCTTCAGGAGCCCAAAAATTGGATGAATCACACCCTGGAGTTGGCAGAAGTTGGCAGCAGCAGCAGCAGGAGCCCAAATATACACTGGAGTTGGCTTCAGGAGCCCAAAAATTGGATGAATCACACCCTGGAGTTGGCAGGAGTTGACAGTAGCAGCAGCAGGAGCCCAAATATACACTGGAGTTGGCCTCAGGAGCCCAAAAATTGGATGAATCACACCCTGGAGTTGGCAGGAGTTGACAGTAGCAGCAGCAGGAGCCCAAATATACACTGGAGTTGGCCTCAGGAGCCCAAAAATTGGATGAATCACACCCTGGAGTTGGCAGGAGTTGGCAGCAGCAGCAGCAGGAGCCCAAATATACACTGGAGTTGGCTTCAGGAGCCCAAAAATTGGATGAATCACACCCTGGAGTTGGCAGAAGTTGGCAGCAGCAGCAGCAGGAGCCCAAATATACACTGGAGTTGGCTTCAGGAGCCCAAAAATTGGATGAATCACACCCTGGAGTTGGCAGGAGTTGGCAGCAGCAGCAGCAGGAGCCCAAATATACACTGGAGTTGGCTTCAGGAGCCCAAAAATTGGATGAATCACACCCTGGAGTTGGCAGAAGTTGACAGTAGCAGCAGCAGGAGCCCAAATATACACTGGAGTTGGCCTCAGGAGCCCAAAAATTGGATGAATCACACCCTGGAGTTGGCAGAAGTTGGCAGCAGCAGCAGCAGGAGCCCAAATATACACTGGAGTTGGCCTCAGGAGCCCAAAAATTGGATGAATCACACCCTGGAGTTGGCAGAAGTTGGCAGCAGCAGCAGCAGGAGCCCAAATATACACTGGAGTTGGCCTCAGGAGCCCAAAAATTGGATGAATCACACCCTGGAGTTGGCAGGAGTTGACAGTAGCAGCAGCAGGAGCCCAAAAAATGGCCTAAAGACATAAATATGTTTTGCACCATTTGGAAAGTGTAAAACGTGGCACCATGCTGAATCTAGTCGCATGCATCAGGCATTGGTGGGTGGAAATCCTGGCTGATCCATCCCTGATTCATTTTGACAAAGGTGAGTCTCTCCACATTTTTAGTTGACAGACGAGTTCTCCTCGCCGTAACTATGGCCCCCGCCGCACTAAACACCCGCTCAGATGGCACGCTACTTGCCGGGCAGGACAGCTTTTCCAGGGCAAACTCTGCTAGTTGCGGCCACAAATCAAGTTTGGCTGCCCAGAAGTCCAGCGGATCCTCAAGGTGTGTTGGCATGGTCATGTCAAAGTATGACATGACCTGCTGGTTCAGGTCCTGCTCCAGGTCTTCCTGCTGCTCATGAGTAGCCTCACTATGCGGGTGTAGAAAGCTACTCATTAGCGACTGAAGACTGAGGCTGCTGCTGCTGATGGAGCTTCTGCTGCTGCTGCTGCCAACCCCCCCAGCGGCCATGGCAGTGGAAGGTGAGCGCAGAGGTCCCCTCGAGTCAGACCTGCGAGAGTATGGACCATGGCGCAGATAGGCATCGGCCAACTGCCTACGTAGAATGTCTTTGTAGTAGTTGAGTTTGTCCTCCCTCTCGGTGGGTTTAAAAAATGCCCCCATTTTGTGCCGGAAGCGAGGGTCCAATAAGGTGGACAGCCAGAAGTCATCCCGCCGACAGATGGAAACAATTCTGGGGTCACTACGCAAGCATGTGAGCATGCTTCGTGCCATTTGCGCAAGTGACTCGGATGGACTACCTGTCTCCATCTCCACTGCATACTGCCACGGTGTGCCCGGGTCCTCTGTCTCTCCTTCCTCAAAAACCTCTAGCTCCTCTGGCTGCTCCTGCTCCTCCTCTCCTGTCCGCTGACTAGATAAACCAGCCATTTCGCCAAGCCTAAACTGTGTTTCGCTGGGCAACTCCTCCTCCTCCTCTTCCTCCTCCTCCTCCTCCAGTTCAGCTCCAAGGGGGTTCATGTGGCCGTAAGATGTAAACGCCATGTCTCCAGTGCCCTGACCAGCCATGGTTTCCAACATGTGCTGTAGTACATGAAGCAGTGGAATCACGTCGTTCATCCCGTAATCCTGCCGACTGACAAATAAAGTGGCTTCCTCAAAGGGCCTGAGCAAACGGCAGGTGTCACGTATGAGCTGCCACTGGTTGACATTGAAGTTACACAGGGGAGTCCCCCTATCTGCTTGGATCATCAGGAAATCCGTGATGGCTTTTCTCTGTTCATATAATCGGTCCAACATGTGAAGGGTGGAATTCCAACGGGTGGAAACATCGCAAATCAGACTATGTTGGGGGATACCATTCTGACGCTGTAGCTCAAGAAGGGTGTGTTTGGCGGTGTAGGAGTGGCTGAAGTGCATGCAAAGTTTCCGTGAAGTTGTTAGGATGTCCTGCAGATGGGGGGAACACTTCAGAAACCGCTTGACAACCAGATTGAAGACGTGAGCCATGCAGGGGGCATGGGTCAGGCTTCCTTGGCGCAGCGCAGACAAAATGTTCTTCCCATTGTCGGTAACCATGATTCCCATTTTAAGTTTTCTCGGAGTAAGCCATGTTTGGATTTCCTGATGAATACATTTAAGCAGTTCCTCCCCTGTGTGACTCCGTTCGCCAAGACAAACCATGTGAAGCACTGCGTGACACCTCCGTGCCCTGCACACATGGTAGACTGGAGGGGCACTGAGACTTGAGCCTACAGTGGAGGGTGAGGAGATGGCGGAGGATGAGGAGGCCGAGTCGCACGGTGTCACAGGCCCAATGGGCAGAGAGCGCGGAGGCCGAAGCGGCGTGACCTGTCCAAGTTGCTGCTGCAAAGGGACCACATTCACCCAGTGGGCCGTAAACGACATGTACTGCCCCTGACCGTAGTTACAGCTCCAGATGTCGGCGCTGCCATGTATTTTGCTACACACCGACAGGCTCAAGGACTGGCCCACCTTCTGTTCAACAAAAGTGTGCAGCGCTGGTACTGCCTTCTTGGCAAAGAAATGACGGCTTGGGACTCTCCACCTCGGCTCGGCACAAGCCATCAGTTCTCTGAAAGGTGCAGATTCCACCACCTGAAAAGGGAGCGACTGCAGCACCAGCAACTTGGACAGGAGCACATTCAGCTTCTGCGCCGTAGGATGAGTGGGCGCATACTGCTGTCTCTTGGACATGGCTTCGCTGATGGATTGCTGGCGGGATGCATGACTTGGAGGAGGAGGAGGAGGAGCAGGAGCGACAGAGGATGGGTGTGACGCACAGCTGCCTTCGGCTGAGGTGCTGGAGCCTTGGCTGGCAGAAATTGGGAGCTCACTTGGTGAGGAAGCAGACTGGACCACCCCTTGGGAGCCTCGGTTCTCCCAGGTCGTTTTATGGTGACGCATCATATGTTGACGCAGGGCCGTGGTGCCAACATTTGGACCCTGGCCACGCTTCACCTTTTGCCTACATATCTTGCATGTGGCCATGTTACCCTCCTGCGGATGCCTCAGGAAAAACTGCCACACTGCCGAGTAGCTACTTTTCCCACCCCCTGGCCTCACTGATTCACTGCTGCTGTTGCCAACTCCAGGAACCCCTGCTCCACTACCTCCCGATAAGGTAGACTGCCGCACAGCAGGTGCTCTACCCCGGCCCCGGCCCCGGCCGGCTCCAGCCTTTGGAATTGTGCCCCCATGCTGACTGCTACCACCTTGCTGCCTCAGCTGCTGACTCCGGGGCAACCTGCGCCCCTCTTCTCCTGATGATGACGATGAAGCCCCTTCATCACCCGGCTCCCAAGTGCGATCGGCTTCATCGTCATCATCATCATCATCACCGGGTTGTGGCTGTACGTCACTGATGTTCGTGGATTCGTCAACAGTGTCTGGCGCAGGAGCTGGAACGCTCGCAGCACCCACGACACTGTCCACATCACTATTTGTCTGCCTAGCTAAAGAAGCCACCTCCATTTCTTGGCTGGGCAGTAGCTGCTGACTGTCCTCCTGTATCTGATCGTCCTCCTCACTAAAGAGTGGAGCTGAACCCAAAGCATAGGATACGTCGCTGGGGGAGGGAACGGCGTAGGACAGAGGCAATGGGAGGACAGGGACTGCTCTCGGGGCATGCCAACTCAGGGTTGTGTCAGAGGAACCTACCGACCCTAGACTGGGGGTCTCAGATGTAAGTTGTGATGATGTTGTTGATGAGCGCGTCAGCCAATCTACCACGGCAGATGCGTTACTGGTGGAGACCCGACCGCTAGCAGATACTGGCAGATTAGGTCTCTCAGCGTGACTCCTGCTGCTACTGGCCCCCAGTCTGATGCGAGCTCTGCCTGCGGAATCTTGGCCTCTGCCACTCCTCTTTTCACTTCCAGGCACTTGTCTGCCCGACATAGTCTAACTGGCGTGGTAGTAGGTGATATTTTAAGAACCCCCAGGCAGCAGTGGGTCTATATAAAACAGAATATAATGCACACCAAAAGTGAGCAGTAACACTCAGCCTCCAACAGGCCTGCTTAGTGTAAATAAGAGAGCTGCTTAGTGTAAATAAAGAGGGGTATGCTATGTTACAGAATGGGATGCCTCAACAGAAGTGCACCTGGCAGGCAGCAGTAAGCCTATGCCCAGCAAAAGTGTCTTATAATATAAATATAATAAGAGCAAATGCTTATATGGTCTTAAACAGAGGCTGCTTTAGTCACAGAATGGGATGCCCTGGGCAGGAATCGACCTGGCAGGGTCCAGTAGTGCTTTGGCCAGCAAAAGTGTCTTTATCAGGCCTAATTTCAAATATAATAAGAGCAAATGCTTATATGGTCTTAAACAGAGGCTGCTTTAGTCACAGAATGGGATGCCCTGGGCAGGAATGGACCTGGCAGGGTCCAGTAGTGCTTTGGCCAGCAAAAGTGTCTTTATCAGGCTAATTTCAAATATAATAAGAGCAAATGCTTATATGGTCTTAAACAGAGGCTGCTATAGTCACAGAATGGGATGCCCTTGCAGGGTCCAGTAGTGCTATGCCCAGCAAAAGTGTCTTTATCAGGCTAATTTCAAATATGATAAGAGCAAATGCTTATATGGTCTTAAACAGAGGCTGCTGTAGTCACAGAATGGGATGCCCTGGGCAGGAATGGACCTGGCAGGGTCCAGTAGGGCTTTGGCCAGCAAAAGTGTCTTTATCAGGCCTAATTTCAAATATGATAAGAGCAAATGCTTATATGGTCTTAAACAGAGGCTGCTGTAGTCACAGAATGGGATGCCCCGGGCAGGAATCGAGCTGGCAGGGTCCAGTAGTGCTTTGGCCAGCAAAAGTGTCTTTATCAGGCCTAATTTCAAATATGATAAGAGCAAATGCTTATATGGTCTTAAACAGAGGCTGCTTTAGTCACAGAATGGGATGCCCTGGGCAGGAATGGACCTGGCAGGGTCCAGTAGGGCTTTGGCCAGCAAAAGTGTCTTTATCAGGCTAATTTCAAATATGATAAGAGCAAATGCTTATATGGTCTTAAACAGAGGCTGCTGTAGTCACAGAATGGGATGCCCCGGGCAGGAATCGAGCTGGCAGGGTCCAGTAGGGCTTTGGCCAGCAAAAGTGTCTTTATCAGGCCTAATTTCAAATATGATAAGAGCAAATGCTTATATGGTCTTAAACAGAGGCTGCTTTAGTCACAGAATGGGATGCCCTGGGCAGGAATGGACCTGGCAGGGTCCAGTAGGGCTTTGGCCAGCAAAAGTGTCTTTATCAGGCTAATTTCAAATATGATAAGAGCAAATGCTTATATGGTCTTAAACAGAGGCTGCTTTAGTCACAGAATGGGATGCCCCGGGCAGGAATCGAGCTGGCAGGGTCCAGTAGTGCTTTGGCCAGCAAAAGTGTCTTTATCAGGCCTAATTTCAAATATGATAAGAGCAAATGCTTATATGGTCTTAAACAGAGGCTGCTTTAGTCACAGAATGGGATGCCCCGGGCAGGAATCGAGCTGGCAGGGTCCAGTAGTGCTTTGGCCAGCAAAAGTGTCTTTATCAGGCCTAATTTCAAATATGATAAGAGCAAATGCTTATATGGTCTTAAACAGAGGCTGCTTTAGTCACAGAATGGGATGCCCTGGGCAGGAATGGACCTGGCAGGGTCCAGTAGGGCTTTGGCCAGCAAAAGTGTCTTTATCAGGCCTAATTTCAAATATGATAAGAGCAAATGCTTATATGGTCTTAAACAGAGGCTGCTTTAGTCACAGAATGGGATGCCTCACAGCAGACTTAAGATCAGTTCAGTATATATGCACAGTTAGTTACTATAAGCAGCCTGAAAACGCTAACAAAGGCTGGATGAAAAAAAAAAAATCTCCCTGTCAGCCAGCTCCGTTTTTCCTACCTTTCCCTGGCTTTCTGTCTGTCTCCTGTCTGTCTCCTGCCTGTCTCCTGCCTGTCTCCAGCCTGTCCCTGTCTGTCCCTGTCTCCAGCCTGTCTAACTGCCTCAGCTACACAGCGTTCTGTCTGTCTGTCACGAATGCAATAGAGAAATGAGGAAAAGCAAGATGGCCGCCGTTAAATACCGCTGTGTGACGTCACCGGGCTTGCTGGCTGCTGATAGGCTGCATGTGACTGCCCCAGCTTGCACTGGCGCGGGATACATGTCCAGACATGTCCCGTCCGCCATCTTAGAATGCCTGTAATGTAAATGAATGGATGTTAAAGGAAAACTTCGAGTGATCGAATCGCGGGGAAATTCGGATTCGATCCGAATCGAATTTTTCCTGAAATTCGGATCGAATCCGGGTTCGTCCGGATCGATTCGCTCATCCCTACTTGTGACCATATTTCAATAGGCACATAGGCACTGTGCTCCTGAAGCTTGTGACCATCTTCAATAGACACATAGGCACTGTGCTCCTGAAGCTTGTGACCATCTTCAATAGACACATAGGCACTGTGCTCCTGAAGCTTGTGACCATCTTCAATAGACACATAAGCACTGTGCTCCTGAAGCTTGTGACCATCTTCAATAGACACATAAGCACTGTGCTCCTGAAGCTTGTGACCATCTTCAATAGACACATAGGCACTGTGCTCCTGAAGCTTGTGACCATCTTCAATAGGCACATAGGCACTGTGCTCCTGAAGCTTGTGACCATCTTCAATAGACACATAGGCACTGTGCTCCTGAAGCTTGTGACCATCTTCAATAGACACATAGGCGCTGTGCTCCTGAAGCTTGTTACCATCTTTCAATAGACACATAGGCACCGTGCTCCTGAAGCTTGTGACCATCTTCAATAGACACATAGGCACTGTGCTCCTGAAGCTTGTGACCATCTTTCAATAGACACATAGGCACCGTGCTCCTGAAGCTTGTGACCATCTTCAATAGACACATAGGCACTGTGCTCCTGAAGCTTGTGACCATCTTTCAATAGACACATAGGCACTGTGCTCCTGAAGCTTGTGACCATCTTCAATAGACACATAGGCGCTGTGCTCCTGAAGCTTGTTACCATCTTCAATAGACACATAGGCACTGTGCTCCTGGAGCTTGTGACCATCTTCAATAGACACATAGGCACTGTGCTCCTGAAGCTCGTGACCATCTTCAATAGACACATAGGCACTGTGCTCCTGAAGCTTGTGACCATCTTTCGATAGACACATAGGCACTGTGCTCCTGAAGCTTGTGACCATCTTTCGATAGACACATAGGTACTGTGCTCCTGAAGCTTGTGACCATCTTTCAATAGACACATAGGCACTGTGCTCCTGAAGCTTGTGACCATTTTCAATAGACACATAGGCGCTGTGCTCCTGAAGCTTGTTACCATCTTTCAATAGACACATAGGCACCGTGCTCCTGAAGCTTGTGACCATCTTCAATAGACACATAGGCACTGTGCTCCTGAAGCTTGTGACCATCTTTCAATAGACACATAGGCACCGTGCTCCTGAAGCTTGTGACCATCCTCAATAGACACATAGGCACTGTGCTCCTGAAGCTTGTGACCATCTTCAATAGACACATAGGCACCGTGCTCCTGAAGCTTGTGACCACCTTCAATAGACACATAGGCACTGTGCTCCTGAAGCTTGTGACCATCTTTCGATAGACACATAGGCACTGTGCTCCTGAAGCTTGTGACCATCTTTCGATAGACACATAGGCACTGTGCTCCTGAAGCTTGTGACCATCTTTCGATAGACACATAGGCACTGTGCTCCTGAAGCTTGTGACCATCTTCAATAGACACATAGGCACTGTGCTACATATCTTACCTTATACTTTTTCAGCTGTAAAATACCAGTGAAGTGGTGACCTTAGACATCGGTGATGGAATTGTAAAGATCTTATTACCCATGTATCTCAGATTAGTTAATAATCCAGTCAGCACTGGGTGGCTTCCTTCCATCAATTTCTTAAGAAGAGATTTTATTCTTTCCCGTTCCGTATTTATAAATAAGTCATAATAATAACATGTGTTCCATAAAATCCAGCTGTACTCAAGCTATCGGCATAATTCTTTAATGTTTAAAATATGTCGGGTAACATTAATATTCATCAGCCAGTAATACATTCCCAGCGTGGCATCACAATAGCGAATCCATAGAACAATATGTGGCAGCATTAGGAGAGAAGCTAGAGGTTACCTGTAAGCTTAGTGCTCTAACTGCTACTGAGAGATCAATTAATAGGACCTGGGGGGTAATAGGGACACTGGCATTAGGGGCACTGGGGAAACTGGCATTAGGGACACTGACATTGATGGCACTGACACTGGAGGCACTGGCGTTGGGACACTGGCACTGGCACTGGGAACACTGGCACTGGGGTCACTGAGACTGGGGACACTGGCATTGGGGGCACTGGCATTAGAGTCACTGGCATTGGGGGCACTGGCAATGGAGACACTGGCATTGAGGGCCCTGGCACTGGGAAAACTGACATTGGGGACACTGCCATTTGGGGGCACTGGTACTGGAGACACTGGCACTGGGGACACTGGCACTGGGGGCACTGGCATAGGAGGCACTGGCATTGGGACACTGACACTGGTACTGGGGGTACTGGCACTGGGAACACGGGGGCACTGGCATTTGAGTTACTGGCATTGGGGGCACTGGCAATGGAGACACTTGCATTGGGGGCACCGGCATTGGGGGCACTGGCATTGAGAACACTGGCACTGGGGGCACTGCCATTGGGGACACTGGGGCACTGGGATTGAAGACACTGGCAATGGAGACACTGGTATTGGGGGCACTGGCATTGAGGGCACTGGCACTGGGAAAACTGACATTGGGGTCACTACCATTTGGGAGCACTGGTACTGGAGACACTGGCACTGGGGACCCTGGCACTGGGGGAACTGGCATTGGAGGCACTGCCATTGGGGACACTGGCATTGGGGGCACTGGCATTGGAGGCACTGCCATTAGGGGCACCAGGGACACTGGTGCTGGGGACACATGCACTGGAGACACTGGCATTGGGGGCACCGGTACTGGGGACACTGGCATTGGGGGCACTCACACTGGAGGCACTGGCGTTGGGACACTGACACTGGCACTGGGGTCACTGAGACTGGGGGCACTGGCATTAGAGTCACTGGCATTGGGGGCACTGGCACTGGGGACACTGGCATTGAGGGCACTGGCACTGGGGACACTGGCACTGGGGGCACTGACATTGGAGGCACTGCCATTGGGGACACTGGCATTGGGGGCACTGGCATTGGAGGCACTGGCATTAGGGGCACCAGGGACACTGGTGCTGGGGACACATGCACTGGAGACACTGGCATTGGGGGCACTGGTACTGGGACACTGGCATTGGGGGCACTGGCATTGAGGCTATTGGCACTGGGGGGGCACTGACATTGAGGACACTGGCATTGAGGGCACTGGCACTGCCATTGGAGGCACTGCCATTGGGGACACTGGCATTGGAGGCACTGGCATTAGGGTCACTGGCACTGCCATTGGAGGCACTGGCATTGGGGACACTGGCATTGGGGACACTGGCATTGTGGGCACTGGCACTTGGGCACTGGCATTGAGGGCACTGGCGCTGGGACACTGGCACTGGGGACATTGGCGATGGGGGCACTAGAACTGGAGACACTGGCATTGGGGGAACTGGCACTAGGGGAACTGGCACTGGGGGCACTGGCACTGGAGACACTGGCATTGGGACACTGACACTGGTACTGGGGGTACTGGCACTGGGAACACGGGGGCACTGGCATTAGAGTTACTGGCATTGGGGGTAGTGGCAATGGAGACACTGGCATTGGGGGCACTGGCATTAGGGGGCACCGGCATTGGGGGCACTGGCAATGGAGACACTGGCATTGGGGGCACTGGCATTAGGGGGCACTGGAATTGAGGGCACTGGGGACACTGGTATTGGGGGGCACCAGCATTAAGGTCACTGGCATTGAGAACACTGGCACTGGGGGCACTGCCATTGGGGACACTGGGATTGAAGACATTGGCAATGGAGACACTGGCATTGGGGGCACTGGCAATGGAGACACTGGCATTGGGGGCACTGACAATGGAGACACTGGCATTGGGAGCACTGGCACTGGGGACACTGGCACTGCAGACACTGGCATTGGGGGCACTGGCATTAGGGGGCACCGGCATTGGGGGCACTGGCAATGGAGACACTGGCATTGGGGGCACTGACAATGGAGACACTGGCATTGGGAGCACTGGCACAGCAGACACTGGCATTGGGGGCTCTGACACTGGAGACACTGGCACTAGGGACGATGGCATTGGGGGCTCGGGAGTTCACGCTCAGTCCTGATGATCTGCAGAGGTTCGGCTATGCAGCAGATATACGTTCGCTCAATCTATAGGGGTTTAATAGCTATACATTGGCTTAGATCCCATGTGACCAGGGTAACAGCCAGCTCAGCGCCGAGCTTTTCTTTCCACTTGTCTCTTTTTTTCAACAATGAGATTTTCCTAAAGAAAGAAGAAAGAGAAATAAAGGAGAACTCCCGATCAAATATTCTCAAGAACTTCAATTTAAACCAAAAGTGGCGGCACCAAGGCTTATAGATTAATACTGAAGGCTCATTGTAGCCGGGTCATTTGTAAGTATAAAGCTTCAGATCCATGTAACTCCCATACAGTCATAGTTATACAGGATAGACCCAAGTCACTCCAATGTGTGCAGGAGACCAACTTAACTCCCATACATCCCAAATTATGTGCGATAGACCCAAGAAACTCCCGACCATCCATAGTTATGCAAGATAGACCCACATAACTCTTATTGATTCCAATGTGTGCAGGGGACCAATGTATCTCTCAAGAGATCAAGACCAAGAGAAAAAACATCCCAAGCTATGTTGGATAGACTCAAGTAACTCCTGACCATCTGTAGTTATGCAGGATAGACCCTGTCTACCTTATACACCCCAATTTATGAGGGATAGACCCATGTAACTTCCATACATCCCAATTTATGTAGGTAACCCCCAAGAATACCCCATACATCCCTATGTCTGAGAGATAGATCCAAGTATGTCCCATACATCTGAGTTTATGTGAGATAGGCCCAAGAAACTCCCAATCATCCATAGTTATACCGGGTAGACCCAAGTAACTCCAATGTATGCAGGAGACCAACGTGTCTCCCATACATCCCAAGTTATGAGAGATAGACCCAAGAAACTCCCGATTATCCATAGTTATGCAGGATAGACCCAAGTAACTCTTATACATACCACTTTATGAAGAAAACCAAAGTAACACCCATAAACCCCATTTTATGAGGGTTAGACCCATGTAACTTCGATACATGCCAGTTTATGTAGGCAACACCCAAGAACACCTATCCCTATTCCTATCCCTATTTCAGAGGACCAATGTATCTCTCAAGAGATCAAGACCAGAAGAAAAAACATCCCAAGCTATGTTGGATAGACTCAAGTAACTCCTGACCATCGGTAGTTATGCAGGATAGACCCTGTCTACCTTATACACCCCAATTTATGAGGGATCGACCCATGTAACTTCCATACATCCCAATTTATGTAGGTAACCCCCAAGAATACCCCATACATCCCTATGTCTGAGAGATAGATCCAAATATGCCCCATACATTCAGGTTTATGTGGGATAAGCCCAAGTAACTCCCATACAGCCCAATTTATAAGAAAAAGACCCAAGTACACCCTATATATCCCAGTTTCTGTGCGATAGACCCAAGTACACCCTATACATCCCAGTTTCTGTGCGATAGACCCAAGTACACCCTATACATTCCAGTTTATAAGGGATAGACCCAAGTATACCCCATACATGAAAGTTTATGAGGAATAAATCCACGTATGTCCTATACATACCAGTTTATAAGGGATAGACCCAAGTAACCTCCATACATCCCAGTTTATAAGGGATAGACTCAAGTAACTGCCATACATCCCAGTTTATAAGGGATAGACTCAAGTAACTGCCATACATCCCAGTTTATAAGGGATAGACCCAAGTAACCTCCATACATCCCAGTTTATAAGGGATAGACTCAAGTAACCTCCATACATCCCAGTTTATAAGGGATAGACTCAAGTAACCTCCATACATCCCAGTTTATAAGGGATAGACTCAAGTAACTGCCATACATCCCAGTTTATAATGGATAGACCCAAGTAGCTCTAATACATCCCAGTTTATAAGACATAGATCCAAGTACACCCTATGCATCCCAGTTTCTGAGGGATAGACCCAAGTACACCCTATACATGCCAGTTTATAAGGGATAGACCCAAGTATACCCCATACATCCCAGTTTATAAGGGGTAGACCCAAGTAACTTCCATACATCCCAGTTTATAAGGGATAGACCCAAGTAACTTCCATACATCCCAGTTTATAATGGATAGACCCAAGTAGCTCTAATACATCCCAGTTTATAAGACATAGATCCAAGTACACCCTATGCATCCCGGTTTCTGAGGGATAGACCCAAGTACACCCTATACATGCCAGTTTATAAGGGATAGACCCAAGTATACCCCATACATCCCAGTTTATAAGGGGTGGACCCAAGTAACTTCCATACATCCCAGTTTATAAGGGATAGACCCAAGTAACCTCCATACATGCCAGTTTATAAGGGATAGACCCAAGTATACCCCATACATCCCAGTTTATAAGGGGTAGACCCAAGTAACTTCCATACATCCCAGTTTATAAGGGATAGACCCAAGTAACTTCCATACATCCCAATTTACCTTATACACCCCAATTTATGAGGGATAGACCCATGTAACTTCCATACATCCCAGTTTATGTAGGTAACCCCCAAGAATACCCCATACATCCCTATGTCTGAGAGATAGATCCAAATATGCCCCATACATCCAGGTTTATGTGGGATAAGCCCAAGTAACTCCCATACAGCCCAATCTATAAGAACAAGACCCAAGTACACCCTATATATCCCAGTTTCTGCGCGATAGACCCAAGTACACCCTATATATCCCAGTTTCTGTGCGATAGACCCAAGTACACCCTATACATCCCAGTTTCTGTGTGATAGACCCAAGTACACCCTATACATCCCAGTTTATAAGGGATAGACCCAAGTATACCCCATACATCAAAGTTTATGAGGAATAAATCCACGTATGTCCTATACATACCAGTTTATAAGGGATAGACCCAAGTAACCTCCATACATCCCAGTTTATAAGGGATAGACTCAAGTAACTGCCATACATCCCAGTTTATAAGGGATAGACCCAAGTAACTTCCATACATCCCAGTTTATAATGGATAGACCCAAGTAGCTCTAATACATCCCAGTTTATAAGACATAGATCCAAATACACCCTATGCATCCCAGTTTCTGAGGGATAGACCCAAGTACACCCTATACATCCCAGTTTATAAGGGATAGACCCAAGTATACCACATACATCCCAGTTTATAAGGGATAGACCCAAGTAACTTCCATACATCCCAGTTTATAAGGGATAGACCCGAGTAACCTCCATACATCCCAGTTTATAAGGGATAGACTCAAGTAACTGCCATACATCCCAGTTTATAAGGGATAGACCCAAGTAACTTCCATACATCCCAGTTTATAATGGATAGACCCAAGTAGCTCTAATACATCCCAGTTTATAAGACATAGATCCAAGTACACCCTATGCATCCCAGTTTCTGAGGGATAGACCCAAGTACACCCTATACATCCCAGTTTATAAGGGATAGACCCAAGTATACCCCATACATCCCAGTTTATAAGGGATAGACCCAAGTAACTTCCATACATCCCAGTTTATAAGGGATAGACCCAAGTAACCTCCATACATCCCAGTTTATAAGGGATAGGGATCTCTCCCCTATTGTATCTTGTATTCAGAATATCCATTGTCAACTCTGTAAAACTGCATTTGAATTATTATATGTACCGTATGTTTCTACCCTGTCTGTAATTACTACTTTGTAAAGCGCTACGGAAGATGATGGCGCTATATAAATAAACAATAATAATAATAATAATAATAGACCCATGTATCTCCCATACATGCCAGTTTATGAGGCATAAACCCAAGCACCTCCCATACGTTCCAGTTTCTAAGGGATAGACCCAAGAAGCTCCCATACATCCACGTTTATGAAGGAGAGACCCAAGTATACCCCATATTTCTAAGGGATAGATCCAAATACATCCTATACATCTCCGTTTATGAGGGATAGACCCAAGTCAATACATCCCAGATGTGAACTGAAAGGGGCAATCAGTTGCAGATTTGGTTGCCCTGAAGAGTGTCCAGATTAGGGTCTAGCCAGGCAAGGGCCAGTTTGGTCCTAAGAATGGGTTACGCTTACTTAAACCACTTATGGTGAAAACCTTTCCCTCCTCCACCAATCCCACCGAAAATATTTTGGCAAATAATGTCACCCAACTTCAAAACACATATAATTCAGGTGGGAGACATCAAACCACTCACGAAATCAGAGAACCTACCAGACACATCGCTATGCCAAGCAGTGAGGCCTTCACCGTCACCTCCATGTCCAGCGGACACAACACCACAAAATGGTCACCCTGCATCCGGATCAGCCCGATATCGTGCTGCTCATCTTTAGACTTCACCTGAAGGAGATGGAGAGATGGAAGGTGTCACTGCAACAGGTGGTGGAACAACCCGCTAAACCACGACTGACACCTACTTCCAGACTGTACCTCAAAGTTGCAGTTCCCAAAGATACAGGTCTGTAGGCCTGGGCCCACGGCGAACAGCACCACTTCTCTACTGGCATTCAGAAGGGTCATTTGGGTCACCACCATGGCGTTCCAGTGTTGTTTCCCCCAACCGATCAGACTGCCGGGGGGGCAGTGCACCTCAATCTGGAACGAGACATTAGGGAACATCTGGATTGCGTATCAGAGATAGGCCACCATGTCTAGGACCTGGAGGAAAAAACAAGATCTGTCCAGAAATGAAGGATGAAGAAGATGCTGGAGAGAGATGAAGGACCCTCCCAGGAAAGGCCAGAAGGCTTAGTTAAGTGTAAGTGTTAAGAACGGCCAAAAGGCTTAGTATAAGTGTGAGGAATAGTGTATCAAGTCAGCCACAGCTTCTGGGAATCACACAATACACTTTCCTAATCCCGGTCTCTTAACCAGCCAGTGGCAGTGAAATTTTAGCCAAGGGATGCGAAAGTTTTGATCAAGGTAAACAGAGCAGCTCAAGTTCAATTATATATTTTAATGTGATAAGCGCACACTAAGCAGGAAATACAAGTGATGAATAATACAACACAGGTCTAGAAACAAAGAAGGGTGACGACAGAAGAAGACCATACGCTCCATCTGCCCATAGGTGTATACTGTATGTTCTCTTTATCTTAGGATAGATGAATGGATGGATGGATGGATGGGATGGATTGGGTGGATAGATAGAAACAAAGACAGATGAGGACAGAAGGAGATCATGCGCTCCACCTAGTCGGCCTTTATGTGTGTCCTGTATGGGCTTTTTATTTTAGGATAAATGGAGGCTTATCCCAGGCATGTGCTCATTCACTTACCTCCCCTGCTGGAAGTTTGTACCAAGCATCTACTACTCTTTCTGTAATGTAATATTTTATAACGTTGCTCCTGATCTTGCCTCCGACTAGCTTCAGGTTGGGCCCCCTTGTTCTATCATTAAAGCCGACCCTCACCCTGAATAAGAGCCTATCTTAAATGTTTCCCCCACGCTGTACATACAGATTGCCCACATTAAAAATTATCCTTCCGGCATATACTGCCTTTTCTGAGCGTCTAAACATTCAACATGGCGACCCATGGAGTTTCAGGCTGCTTGCAGACAGGAAGTGTCTTCTGACTATGCCGCTCTGCATTCTGGGACTTCCTGACCCCAGCTCTGCTCTGTCTGTGCAAAGCACAGATATAACCCGCATTTACTTTTCTGCCTCTCCTCAGTATGTGATGCTACTGAGCCAATATGGCGACACTCGTATCCTTGAGTCCTGATCATAGTTGCAGGTCAGCAGGGAAAAAATAGAAAGTAGGTGACTAAAATCATTAAATATATTAATTTTAGATGCTGGGGAATAGTTTTTTTAGGGTTCGAGCTTCTCATTAAATGACGCTGAAGGTCCGGTTTGAGTATCTTCCCTCCTGAAGCTTATTACCTGTCCCATATATAAAGGTAAAGCTCGGGTCAGGGATGTGAGGGGATCAGCAGGGGGTCTTTGAACTGGGGACAGCCTTTGCTCATCTCCCATAGCCAGTGTCAGTTACCCCTGTCTAAATCTGGGCTTCCTCTTCCTGCCAGGGTCAGCGGTCAGGGGTCGGCATATCTCAGAGATGTGGAAATAATATGTTTAGGATTTTCCCCACAATAAGTTTATATATTATTCATTTGGTCCTTTCGGTGCAGATGAGTGTCTCACGCGTCTCCCCTTCTCTCCATATTTCATGGTAAATGTGCTTCCTGGCCTCCCGCCATGTCTCCTCTCTGGGGCTCCATTAGGATTATGCTCAGTCACTGTCCTGATACTTAATCAACCCGCTCATAAAGATTATGGCTTCTAGTGATGAGCGAACCCCAACTGTGAGGCCTGGGTCCCCGAACACGGATACCAACCTCTCCCAGAAGTCTGTTCTCGTGTTCCCAGTTCAGATGCATTTCCCCGGCTCCATGGAGCTCTTCTGACGTCCAACACGTGCAGCTGACAACATGCCCTCATCGGTTTAGGTGGGAAAGACCCGATAACGCCCATACATCTCCTCTCCATATTAGTTGAATCACATGCTAATATAAAGTTAAACCTCCTCACCTCTCGGGGGCAGCAGGGGCACCCGCATTTCTCGAGAACTTGCATGACCTCATTGCCACCATTGTCCCTGACCATCAGATTATACACCGGCCCGCAGCACGCCACGGTCATGTCCGCCTGGAAGACTCGTTGGCCATCGCCATTCAGGACATCGAAGGCGCGGCTCCCCCAGCCCTGCGTCACCTTAACTGAATAAAGACGGGAGAGGGGAGATATGGTGAACTGAGGGATGTAAAGACAGGGGGCGCCGATATTTTGGATCTGTCCTATCATCGAAATCACCCGCCAGCAAAAAAAGCTCAAATAAAGCTTCAAGCAAAAGAATTCACATTGCAAGCCTATGGGGAAGAGGTACTAAGAGGCTGGACAGACACAGGGGAGTCATGGGTGCGTGCCACCATAATGATGTAAAGACAGGGGGCGCCGATATTCTGGATCTGTCCCATCATCGAAATCACCCGACAAGCAAAAAAGCTCAAACAAAGCTTCAAGCAAAAGCCAATGGGGAAGAGATACTAAGAGGATGGACAGACACAGGGGAGTCATGGGTGTGTGACTCTATAATGATGTAAAGATAGGGAGCACTGATATTCTGGATCTGTCCCATCATCAAAAACACCCGCCAGCAAAAAAGCTCAAATAAAGCTCCAAGCAAAAGCCGATGGGGAAAAAGTACTAAGAGGCTGGACAGACACAGGGGAGCCATGGGTGCGTGCCACTATAATGATGTACAAAAAATAATCCAAAGAGATGGGTA
Organism: Gastrophryne carolinensis; assembly: GCA_027917425.1. NCBI lineage: Eukaryota > Metazoa > Chordata > Amphibia > Anura > Microhylidae > Gastrophryne > Gastrophryne carolinensis. The sequence goes on from CM051238.1 coordinate 454,743,450, forward strand.
GCTCCTCCTACTTCTGTAGGCCACACCCCCTCTGTCAGCACACTCAGCATAGTAGGGGGAGCTACAGAACCTGGACTTTCCTTGCTCACAAAAAAAGCGCAAAACGTAAAAGTAAAATAATAATTTAGGAAATAAAATTCTAGAGGCACAAAGGCCATCAAGCATGCCTAGAGTAGGTAAGTGAAGGTCTTACATCTCTCCCGCACTGTAATCTGGCTCATCTGCAAAATAAAGCGGAAGCCAATCACACGACAGCTTCATGTGTCCAATATCGACCAATCTCCAGTCTCATCTCTCAAAGCTTTACCACTGGAACCAACCTCATCCTTTCAAGCTCCATCACAAGCACCACCAGCCTCATCCCTCCAAGATAAAGCTTTATCCTTGGGACCACCATCCTCATCTCTTCAAAAGCCATCACTGAAACCACCAGCCACCAACCTCACACCTTCAAGCCCTATCACTGGAACGACTGACTTAACTCATTCAAGCTCCATCACTGGCACCACCAACTTAACTCCTTCAAGCTCCATCACTGGCACCACCATCACTGGCACCTCATCCCCTCAAGCTAAAGCTCCATCCTTATGACCACCATCCTCATTCCTCCAAGAGCTTCACCCTCCACCATCCACCATCCTCATTTAATTTAAGCTTCATCACTGGAACCTCCAGCCACTAACCTCATACCTTCAAGCTCCAATAATGGCACCACCAACCTCATTCCATCCAAGCTAAACTCCATCCTTGGGACCACCATCCTCATTCCTCCAAGCGCTTCTTCCTCCACCATCCACCATCCTCATTTAATTTAAGCTTCATCACTGGAACCTCCAGCCACTAACCTCATACCTTCAAGCTACATTAATGGCACCACCAACCTCATTCCATCCAAGCTAAAGCTCCATCCTTGGGACCACCATCCACATCCCTTCAAACTCCATCACTGCTACCACCAGCCATCAACCTCATACCTTCAAGCTCCATCACTGGAACCACCAACTTAACTCATTCAAGCTCCATCACTGGCACCACCAACCTCATTTCCTTCAGGCTCCATCACTGGAACCACCAACCAAACTTATTCAAGCTCCATCACTGGCACCACCAACCTCATTCTTTCAAGCTAAAGCTCCATCACTGGCACCACCATCCACATTTCCTTTAAGCTCCATCACTGGAACCACCGACTTAACTCCTTCAAGCTCCATCACTGGCACCAACAACCTCATTCATCCAAGATAAAGCTTCATCCTTAGGACCACCAACCTCATACCTACAAGCTCTATCAACAGCACCATCAACTTAACTCATACAAGCACCACCACAAGCACCACCAACTTAACTCCTTCAAGCTCCATCACTGACACCACCAATCTCATCCCTCCAAGCTAAAGCTCCATCCTTGGGACCACCATCCACATCTCTTCAAATGCCATCACTGAAACCACCAGCCACCAACCTCATACCTTCAAGCTCCATCACTGGAACCCCCAACTTAACTCTTTCAAGCTCCATCACTGGCACCACCAACCTCATTCCACCCAAGCTAAAGTTCCATCCTTGAGACCACCATCCTCATTTCCTTTAAGCTTCATCACTGGAACCTCCAGCCACTAACCTCATGCCTTCAAGCTCCATAATTGGAACCACCAACTTAACTCATTCAAGCTCTATCACTGGCACCACCACCCTCATCCCTCTAAGCTAAAGCTCCATCCTTGGGACCACCACCCTCATTTCCTTCAAGCTCCATCATTGAAACCACCAACTTAACTAATTCAAGTTCTATCACTGAAACCACCAACCTCATCCCTCTAAGCTAAAGCTTCATCCTTCGGACCACCATCCTCATTTCATTTAAGCTTCATCACTGGAACATCCATACCTTCAAGTTCCATCACTGGAAGCACCAACATAACTCATTCAAGCTCCATCACCAGCACCAGCATCTCCAGTCTCATCCCTCCAAGCTTTGCCGCTGGAACCAACCTCATTCTTTCAAGCTCCATCATTGGAACCACCAACTTAACTCCTTCAAGCTCCATCACTGGCACCACCAACCTCATTCCTTCAAGCTAAAGCTTCATCCTTGGGACCCTCATCTCCTCAAACGCCATCACTGGAACCACCAGCCACCAACCTCACACCTTCAAGCTCCATCACTGGAACCACCAACTTAACTCCTTCAAGCTCCATCAATGGCACCACCAACCTCATTCCATCCTAACTAAAGCTCCATCCTTGGGACCATCATCCCCATTCCTGCAAACTCCATCACTGCAACCACCAGCCACCAACCTCATACCTTCAAGCTCCATCACTGGACCCACTAAATTAACTAATTCAAGCTCCATCACCGGCACCACCAACCTCATTCCATCCAAGCTAAAGCTCCATCCTTGGGACCACCATCCCCATTCCTTCAAACTCCATCACTGCAACCACCAGCCACCAACCTCACACCTTCAAGCTCCATCACTGGAACCACCAACTTAACTCATTTAAGCTCCATCACCAGCACCACCAATTTAACTCCTTCAAGCTCCATCACTGGCACCACCAACCTCATTCCTCCCAGCTAAAGCTCAATCACTGGCACCTCCATCCATATTTCCTTTAAGCTTCATCACTGGAACCACCAGTCACCAACCTCATACCTTCAAGCTCCATCACTGGAACCCCGACTTAAGTCATTCAAGCTCCATCACCAGCATCACCAACTTAACTCTTTCAAGCTCCATCACTGGCACCACCAACCTCATTCCATCCAAGCTAAAGCTCCATCCTTGGGACCACCATCCCCATTCCTTCAAAAGCTATCACTGCAACCACCAGACACCAACCTCATACCTTCAGGCTCCATCACTGGAACCACCCACCTCATCTCTCTAAGCTCCATCACCAACCACCAACCTCATTCCTCCAAGCTTCATCACCAACCACCAACCTCATCCCTCCAAGTTCCATCACTGGAACCACCAACCTCATCCCTCCAAGCTTCATCACCAACTACCAACCTCATCCCTCCAAGTTCCATCACTGGAACCACCAACCTCATCCCTCCAAGTTCCATCACTGGAACCACCGACCTCATCCCTCCAAGTTCCGTCACTGGAACCACCAACCTCATCCCTCCAAGCTCCATCAGCAACCCCCAATCTCATCTCTCCAAGCTCCATCACAAACCACCAACCTCATCTCTCCAAGCTTCATCACCAATCATCAACTTCATCTCTCCAAGCTCCATCACCAACCATCAACCTCATCTCTCCAAGCTCCATCACCAACCATCAACCTCATCTCTCCAAGCTCCATCACCAACCATCAACCTCATCTCTCCAAGCTCCATCACCAACCATCAACCTCATCTCTCCAAGCTCCATCACCAACCATCAACCTCATCTCTCCAAGCTCCATGACCAACCATCAACCTCATCTCTCCAAGCTCCATTACCAATCATCAACTTCATCTCTCCAAGCTCCATCACCAACCATCAACCTCATCTCCCCAAGCTCCATCACCAACCATCAACCTCATCTCTCCAAGCTCCATTACCAACCATCAACCTCATCTCTCCAAGCTCCATCACCAACCATCAACCTCATCTCTCCAAGCTCCATCACCAACCATCAACCTCATCTCTCCGAACTCCATCACCAACCATCAACCTCATCTCTCCAAGCTCTATCACCAACCATCAACTTCATCTCTCCAATCTCCATCACCAATCATCAACCTCATCTCTTCAAGCTCCATCACCAACCCCCAACCTCATCTCTCCAAGTTCCATCACTGGAACCACCAACCTCATCTTTCCAAGCTCCACCACCAACCCTCCTCATCTTTCCAAGCTCAATCACTGGAACCACCAACATTATTCCTCCAAGATCCATCACTGGAACCACTAATCTCATCCCTCCAAGCTCCATCACCAACCACCTACCTAATCTGTCCGAACTCAATCACTGGAACCACCAACCTCTTCCTTTTACGTTCGATTATTTAAATCAACAACCTCATCCCTCCATGCTCCATCACTGGAACCACCAACCTCATTCCTTCAAGGTCCACCACTTGAACCACAACCTCATTCCTCCAAACTCCATTATTTAACCCAACAACCTCATCCCTCCGTGCTCCATTACTGTATTCACCAACCACCGACCTGATTTTTCCAAACTTCAACACTGGCACCACCAAACTCATTCATCCAAGCTGCAACACTGGCACCACCAACGACCAACCTCACCCCTCCAAGCTCCATCACCAGCCACCAACCTCATCTCTCCAAGGTTCATCACCAACCTCATCTCTCCAAGCTCCATCACTGGAACCACCAACCTCATCGCTCCAAGCTCCATCACCAACCACCAACCTCATCCCTCCAAGCTCCAACACTGGAACCACCAACCTCATTCCTCCAAGCTCCATCACCAACCACTAACCTCATCTCTCCAAGCTTCATCACTGGAACCATCAACCTCATCCCTCAAAGCTCCATCACTGGAATCACCAACCTAATCCCGCCAAGCTCCATCACTGAAACCACCAACCTCATCCCTCCAAGCTCCATCAATGGAACCACCAACTTCATCCCTCCAAGCTCCTTCACGGAAACCACCAACCTCATCCCTCAAAGCTCCATCACTGGAACCACCAACTTCATCCCTCCAAGCTCCTTCACCGGAACCACCAACCTCATCACTCCAAGCTCCATCACTGGAACTACCAACCTCATCCCTCCAAGGTCCACCGCTGGAACCACCAACCTCATCTCTCTAAGCTCCATAACCAACCTCATCTCTCCAATCTCAATCACTGGCACCACCAAACTGCTACAACAGTGGCACCACCAACCACCAACCTCATGCCTCCAAGCTCCATTATTGTAACCACTATCCTCCTGCTTCCATCACTTGAACCACCAACTCCATCTCATCATCGTTGTAACCACCAACCATCAGCACCATCCTTTCAAGCTGGCACCACCAGTTACCAACCATATCACTCGACCCAGCAAACCAACAACCCCATATGCTCCATCACTGTCACCACCCTTAATCAACACAAAAAACTGCGGCACTGGTGCCACCAACCTCATATATCCAGGATGCGGTATTACTCATGGTTAGCCAAGCAGGAACGGGTCAGCAGACTAGACATTACCTGCAGCAGGGGCTCAAGACCCGGAGGCACACCCTTAATGAGGGTTAGGTGAGATTCCTGGCTGGGATTGGTTGGCAGGTAGGTGTCCGAGGGAGCAGATGGGGTGATGACATTGTAACTGGGAGGCTCATCCTGAGAGAGTTTGTCTGAAAAAAAGACGAAAAGAAAAAGAAAGTATGTTGGAGGTCATGGTGTAAAATCACTGGATAATGTCACTGGGGTACATCTACAATGTGATGTCACTGAGGTGTATGTATGGCGTGTAACCTTAGCTGATATTGCTGGGATATATCTTTGATGTGATGTCACTGGGGTATATCTTTGATGTGATGTCACTGGGGTATATCTTTGATGTGATGTCACTGTTGTATATGTTTGATATGATGTCACTGGGGTATATCTTTGATGTGATGTCACTGGGGAATATCTTTGATGTGATGTCCCTGGGGAATACCTTGGATGTGATGTCACAGTTGCATATGTTTGATGTGATGTCACTGGGGTATACCTTTGATATGATGTCACTGTTGTATATGTTTGGTCACTGGGGTATATCTTTGATGTGATGTCACTGTTATATATTTTTGATGTGATTTCACTGGGGTATATCTCTGATGTGATGTCACTTGGGTATATCTTTGATGCGATGTCACTGTGGTATATCTTTGATGTGATGTCACTGTTGTATATCTTTGATGTTATGTCACTGTTGTATATCTTTGATGTAATGTCACTGTTGTATATCTTTGATGTGATGTCACTGGGCTGTGTTATGACTCTGAATCTTGTGACTGCGTATGTCAAGATGTTGCTAGGGTATCATGATGTCACTGGGGTGTGCATAATATATGAGGGCACATAGATGATGATAGATGTTACCTGGAGATGACATGTGGTGGTTGGCACCCAGGCAGGTGAGCAGGTGGTATAGACAAACCTAAGAAAGACACCCAGTTACTCCATCCATATCTGAAGTCTAATATATTTAGCAATATAGGATGAGGTGATATGGGAGTGAGGCTTAGAAGAAATAACGAGATATAATAAGAGTCACAGGGAGTAACAGGAAAGTCCAATGTAAGAAAGTCCTCTGGAGTTATAGATGGAGCCATAGAGAGTAACAAGTAGGAGTGAGAAAGGCCATATGGAGTAACTGGCAGTCAAACAGGGTAACATGTAAGGACAATGCAAGAAAGTCACCTGGAGTAATAGAAGGGTTCACAGAGAGTAACAAGTAAGGATAAGAAGAATCATATAGAGTAACAGGTAAGGACAACACTAGGAAGTCACTCAGAGTAATATAAGGGTTCACAGAGAGTAACAAGTAGGAGTAAGAAGAGTCATACAGAGTAACAGGTAAGGACAATGCAAGGAAGTCACTCGGAATAATAGAAGGGTTCACAGAGAGTAACAAGTAGGGGTAAGAAGAGTCATATAAAGTAACAGGTAAGAAAAACACATGGAAGTCTCTCAGAGTAATAGAAGGGTTCATAGAGAGTAACAAGTAGAGGTAAGAAGAAACATTTAAAGTAACAGGTAAAGACAATACAAGGAAGCCACTTGGAGTTATAGAAGGATTCACAGAGAGATACAAGTAGGGTAAGAAGAGTCATATAGAGTAACGGGTAAGGACAACACAAGGAAGTCACTAGGAATAATAGAAGGATTCAAATAGAGTAACAAGTAGGGGTAAGAAGAGTCATATAGAGTAACAGGTAAGGACAACGTAAGAAGGTCACTCAGAATAATAGAAGGGTTTATAGAGAGTAACAAGTAGGGGTAAGAAGAGTCATATAGAGTAACAGGTAAGGACAATGCAAGGAAGTCACTCGGAGTAATAGAAGGATTCACATAGAGTAACAAGTAGGGGTAAGAAGAGTCATATAGAGTAACAGGTAAGGAAAACGCAACAAAGTTACTCGGAATAATAGAAGGGATCATAGGGAGTAACAAGTAGGGGTAAGAAGAATCATATAAAGTAACGGGTAAGGACAACGCAAGGAAGTCATTCGGAATAAAAGGGTTCATAGGGAGTAACAAGTAGGGGTAAGACGAGTCATATAGAGTAACAGGTAAAGACAACACAAGGAACTCGCTTGGAGTAATAAAATGGTTGATAGACAGTAACAAGTAGGAGTAAGAAGAGTCATAAAGAGTAACAGGTAAGGGCAGCGCAAGGAAGTCACTTGGAGTAACAGAAGGATCCACAGAGAGTAACAAGTAGGGGTAAGAAGAGTCATATAGAGTAACAGGTAGGGACAACGCAAGGAAGTCACTCAGAATAATAGAAGGGTTCACAGAGAGTAACAAGTAGGGGTAAGAAGAGTCATAAAGAGTAGCAGGTAAGGACAATGCAAGGAAGTCACTTGGAGTAATACAAGGATTCACAGAGAATAACTGTGACAGAGGCTCTGTCTTTTGGGTGTCATCACTATTCCATTGCCCACCGGATCATTCACTGGCCTTTTCTTAATTAGGTTCCAGACAATGTCATTGTATTTTGATACTGTTACAGGCAATGTCATTGTAGTTTGGATTGTATTACAAGACTGCCATTGTGTTGATTGATTACGTCACAGACAATGGCATTGTCCTGATTGATTGTATTACAGCCTGCTATTGTTCTACTGATTGTGTTACCGGCAGAGTTGAGGGATTGTGTGCCCTGCTGCTATTGGTCAGTGTGGTTGTCATTGCATGGAGACTTGTGTATATAAGGCCTAGTGTGGCACTAATAAAAAGAGTTCATCTTCACCCTCAATACTGAGTTCTGTCTCTTATTGGGGGAAACGCTATATTACAATTCACTAGCCCTTGTAAGGGCTGTTCCTGTTTCCTCACGGACGACTCTGGAATTCCAGCAGCACCTCTTACGATTGGGAAAAGGACGTCTCGGGCGGTGAAGCCCTCCGGCGATAAGGGTTATCGCTACAATCGGTGGCCGCGGTGGGATGGTCCTTTCTACCCAGAGAGAGTGCTACCCTGATGGAGAGTCAGTAGGACAAGTTGGAAAGGCTGACCCTGAGGGATCTACTCGAGAGCCAGGGAAGGTCAGCTAGCAACCGCCCACGTCAGGAACTGATAGCCGAGCTGATCGAAATGGATCGTGCAGCAGTGAGGACCGAAACCAATATAGAGATCGATGAAGACGCTGCTCTCGTTCAAGCGGTTCGGAACAGTTTGTCGGTCTATGGCCCGAATCCATCACAGGAACTGATCGACCGAGTCTTCGCCGCAGCGGAGGCAGAGGCCAGTAAGCGAAGGGAAGATCGGCGACTTTCAACCCAGCAGCCTCTCAGCCTCAGTTACACTGGGGGGAGAAAGATTCCATTTGCAGCATTTAAGTCCTTCCAGGAAAGTGACGACGAGATTGACGGATTTTTGGCCGATTTTGAACGGCAGTGCGCTTTACACCGGGTACCCACGGAGGAATGGGTCACCATATTATCAGGGGAACTATCTGGGAAAGCTTCCGATGCTTTCCGGGCCATCCCTGATGTGGACTTACCACACTACCATCTGGTAAAGGAGGCTTTGTTAGCCCAGTACGCTGTCACCCCGGAGGCCTACAGGTGACGATTTCGGGAATCCCAAAAGAAGGGAGGGGATTCTTACACGGAGTGGGCATGTCGCCTCCATCGTACAGCATCACACTGGGTCACTGGATGCAAAGCCACGACCGCTGAGGATGTACTACAGTTGTTCTTACTAGAACATTTTCTCAATGCCCTGCAACCAGAGCTAAGAGAGTGGGTACGTGACTGGAGGCCTCTAACGCTACCTGAGGCTGCTCGTCTAGCCGACGAGTACACCGATGCGCGCCGGACAGAACAGTCCGCTCCAAAACCACAACCTCCCATCAAATTTCAAGCACCTGTGGCTTCAGCGCCAACTCGTGACTCTGGGCCACATAGGCCAGCGCAGAAACCGAACCGCTCCACAGTTCAGTGCCATCGTTGCAAACATTGGGGACATTATCGCAGGAATTGCGCCCTAGAGCCTCCCCAAAACACGTGGAGGCAAACACAACCTTCCACCTCCCGTACTCCTGTGGCACACTGTTTGGAAGCTGAGAGCAGTTCGGAAGAGTATCTGGGGGTACTGTATGAAGCTGATCCCGTACAAGCGGCCATTCCAGACAACCGACAGCACCATCGCCAGGAGGTACGAGTCAATGGGCGCACCGCGCAAGGATTACGCGACACAGGAGCCACACTTACCTTGCTCCAACCTCATTTGGTCAAGAACAAAGACCGCACTGGACACACCGTTGCAGTAAGGGTGGCGGGAGGAGCTGTGTTTCGACTCCCCACCGCCCGAATACATCTTGACTGGGGCGCTGGATCCGGCAGGGTACAGGTGGGACTTATGGACAACTTACCAGCAGAAGTACTATTGGGAAATGATCTAGGACCAATGACTTCTGCCTACGCTACCTCTGGGCCAGCCAGCATCAACCCTGTTACAACTCGGGCCCAAGGCCGAGCTGCCGACTCCAGTCCACTGGTCGGGGAGACCCAGGTAAGACACACTGATGATCTAACTGAGACGGTAGCCTGGGACAACCCAGAGGAGTTTGGGTTAGAGACTAAGCTAGATCCCTCACTCACCAAGTACAGGGATAGGGCTGAGACGGGGGAGAGAGGGTTAGAAGGAGAGGGATTCATGTGGGAGCAGGGTAAGCTATATAGGGTGTCGGTCACCCGCAGCCATGGGACGGTCCCATCGCAGAGACGCCAGCTGGTAGTACCCCAAAAATACCGGCTGGCGCTTCTGCGAATTGGACACGATATCCCACTAGCAGGACACCTGGGGGTATCTCGCACAACAGGCAGAATAACCCAGCACTTTTTCTGGCCGGGAGTTTCCAAGGATGTACGAAACTACTGTAGGACCTGTGATATATGTCAAAGAGTAGGGAAGAGGGGAGACCACCCTAAAGCTCAACTACTGTCTATGCCAGTTATTGGGGAGCCATTTAGCCGGATAGCAGTTGACCTAATAGGACCCCTCAAGCGACCGAGTCAGTCGGGTAAGCAGTACATACTTACAGTGGTGGACTATGCCACCCGATACCCGGAAGCCGTAGCCCTCTCAAATATTCAGGCAGATACTGTTGCCAGTGCCCTAGTCGGGATATTCACCAGAGTAGGTTTCCCAAAAGAAATCATATCTGACCAAGGGACGCAGTTTACCGCAGACCTAACCCGCCAGTTATGGGAGGCCTGTGATATTAAGCCCTTGTTCAGCTCCCCGTATCACCCCCAGACCAATGGTCTTTGTGAGCGCTTTAACGGGCCCCTAAAGCAAATGTTGAAGACGTTCACAGACACCTACAGGGACTGGGAGAGATTCCTACCTCACCTCCTGTTTGCATACCGAGAGGTGCCACAGGAATCCACTGGGTTCTCTCCCTTTGAACTATTATATGGGAGGAGGGTACGAGGCCCCCTAGATCTCATTCGTGAGCACTGAGAGGGAGAGACCGAGAGGGAAGGGACTCCCATCGTATCATACGTGGTAGAGCTCCGGGACCGCATGGAGCAATTAGCCCAGATGGCAAAGGAGAACCTCCAGGCGGCCCAGGGACGACAGAAAGTATGGTATGATAGGAGTGCCCGTCAGCGTACATTCCAGATAGGACAGAAGGTGTTAGTCTTGAAACCCATCAAGACTGATAAACTACAGGCAGCGTGGCAAGGTCCCTATAAAGTAGTAGAGCAGCTATGTGACACCACGTATGTCATCGCTAGCTGTAAAGATGAGAGGATAAGGCGGTCCTTTCACGTAAATATGTTAAAAGAATATCAGGAGAGGCCGGAGGACGTAGCAGCTGTATGTGCCCCAGCTACTGACGACCAAGACAATTTACCATTACCCGACCTTTTAGATAGACAACCCCAGAGTGACCCCATCCACCAAGTCCAGTTAGGGGACCGGCTAACTCCCACCGAAAGGGAGCAGATGCTCCACTTACTAGCGAGTAAACAACAAACATTTTCACAAGAACCAGGTTGTAACTTTCTCACCACCCACAAGGTAGAAACCCCTGGGCAAAGTCCCCGTAGACAGCCCCCCTACCGGATACCTGAAGTGGTCCGTGAAGGGATGAGAGGGGAGATACAGGAAATGTTGAGGTTAGGCGTCATTGAGCCATCCGATAGCCCGTGGGCATCTCCAGTAGTCCTAGTCCCGAAAAAAGATGGGACTACCCGATTCTGCGTGGACTATCGTCGGTTAAATGAAAAAACAGTGACCGATGCTTACCTAATGCCCCGAGTAGACGAACTACTAGACCGTATCGCCAGGGGTCGCTATCTGACCACCATCGACCTCTGCAAGGGGTACTGGCAGATTCCCTTGGCTGAAGAGGCTATCCCCAAGTCAGCTTTTGTCACCCTGTTTGGCTTGTACCAGTTTAAGTTCATGCCATTTGGGATGAAAAACGCCCCAGCCACGTTCCAACGCTTGGTGGATAGACTTCTTGATGGCCTCCGGGAATTTGCCTGTGCATACCTGGATGATATTGCGATCTACAGTGACTCCTGGGAAGAACACTTAAGGCATGTAGGGGCAGTGTTAGATCAGATTCAGGCCGCCGGCCTGACACTGAAACCAGATAAGTGCCATGTGGGTATGGCAGAAGTCCAGTATTTGGGACATCGGGTGGGGTGTGGGAAACAGAGACCAGAGCCTGCCAAGATCGAAGCAGTTGCTAACTGGCCCACACCGCGTACTAAGACCCAAGTACTGGCCTTCCTGGGGACCGCAGGGTACTACAGACGGTTTGTCCCAGACTATAGTGCAGTAGCCAAACCCTTGACTGACTTGACGAAAAAGAACCTACCCAGACAGGTCCTGTGGTCCCCCGACTGTGAAAAGGCCTTTCAAGCGCTAAAGACTGCCTTAGTGAATGCGCCTGTCTTGGCTGCCCCAGTCGCTAACAAACGTTTCATCGTGCACACAGATGCCTCCATGTTCGGACTGGGAGCAGTTCTAAGTCAAGTGGGAGAAGATGGAGGCGAGCACCCTGTTGCGTATATCAGTAGGAAACTGTTACCTCGGGAAGTGAGCTATGCGGCCGTGGAAAAAGAATGTTTGGTGTTGGTATGGGCTTTGAAAAAACTTACTCCATATTTGTATGGGCGTGAATTCACCTTGATCACAGACCACAATCCCTTGGTATGGCTGAACCGGGTCGCAGGGGACAACGGACGACTATTGCGATGGAGCTTGGCCCTGCAGCCATATAATTTTACAATCCAATACAGGCCCGGTAGACAAAACGGGAATGCAGATGGATTATCCCGGCAAACAGAACTCTGCCCATGACAAGAGTCCGGACAGCCCCACGTTAACCCGAACAGGGTCAATCCGGGTCTGCCGGGTGTTCCACAAAAAGGGGGCATTGTGACAGAGGCTCTGTCTTTTGGGTGTCATCACTATTCCATTGCCCACCGGGTCATTCACTGGCCTTTTCTTAATTAGGTTCCAGACAATGTCATTGTATTTTGATACTGTTACAGGCAATGTCATTGTAGTTTGGATTGTATTACAAGACTGCCATTGTGTTGATTGATTACGTCACAGACAATGGCATTGTCCTGATTGATTGTATTACAGCCTGCTATTGTTCTACTGATTGTGTTACCGGCAGAGTTGAGGGATTGTGTGCCCTGCTGCTATTGGTCAGTGTGGTTGTCATTGCATGGAGACTTGTGTATATAAGGCCTAGTGTGGCACTAATAAAAAGAGTTCATCTTCACCCTCAATACTGAGTTCTGTCTCTTATTGGGGGAAACGCTATATTACAATTCACTAGCCCTTGTAAGGGCTGTTCCTGTTTCCTCACGGACGACTCTGGAATTCCAGCAGCACCTCTTACGATTGGGAAAAGGACGTCTCGGGCGGTGAAGCCCTCCGGCGATAAGGGTTATCGCTACAGTAACAAGTAGGGGTAAGAAGAGTCATATAGAGTAACAAGTAAGGAAAACGCAACAAAGTTACTTGGAATAATAGAAGGGATCATAGGGAGTAACAAGTAGGGGTAAGAAGAATCATATATAGTAACGGGTAAGGACAACGCAAGGAAGTCATTCGGAATAAAAGGGTTCATAGGGAGTAACAAGTAGGGGTAAGACGAGTCATATAGAGTAACAGGTAAAGACAACACAAGGAACTCGCTTGGAGTAATAAAATGGTTGATAGACAGTAACAAGTAGGAGTAAGAAGAGTCATAAAGAGTAACAGGTAAGGGCAGCGCAAGGAAGTCACTTGGAGTAACAGAAGGATCCACAGAGTGTAACAAGTAGGGGTAAGAAGAGTCATATAGAGTAACAGGTAGGGACAACGCAAGGAAGTCACTCAGAATAATAGAAGGGTTCACAGAGAGTAACAAGTAGGGGTAAGAAGAGTCATATAGAGTAACAGGTAAGGACAAAGCAAGGAACTCACTCGGAATAATAGAAGGGTTCATAGGGAGTAAGAAGTAGGGGTAAGAAGAGTCATATAAAGTAACAGGTAAGGGCAGCGCAAGGAAGTCACTTGGAGTAACAGAAGGATCCACAGAGTGTAACAAGTAGGGGTAAGAAGAGTCATAAAGAGTAGCAGGTAAGGACAATGCAAGGAAGTCACTTGGAGTAATACAAGGATTCACAGAGAGTAACAAGTAGGGGTAAGAAGAGTCATATAGAGTAACAGGTAAGGACAAAGCAAGGAACTCACTCGGAATAATAGAAGGGTTCATAGGGAGTAAGAAGTAGGGGTAAGAAGAGTCATATAAAGTAACAGGTAAGGACAAAGCAAGGAAGTCACTCTGAATAATAAAAGGGTTCATAGGGAGTAACAAGTAGGGGTAAGAAGAGTCATATAGAGTAAAAGGTAAGGACAACGCAACAAAGTTACTAGGAATAATAGAAGGGATCATAGGGAGTAACAAGTAGGGGTAAAAAGAGTCATATAGAGTAACAGGTAAAGACAACACAAGGAACTCGCTTGGAGTAATAAAATGGTTGATAGACAGTAACAAGTAGGAGTAAGAAGAGTCATAAAGAGTAACAGGTAAAGGCAGCGCAAGGAAGTCACTTGGAGTAATAGAAGGATCCACAGAGAGTAACAAGTAGGGGTAAGAAGAGTCATATAGAGTAACAGGTAAGGACAAAGCAAGGAAGTCACTCGGAATAATAGAAGGATTCACAGAGAGTAACAAGTAGGGGTAAGAAGAGTCATATAGAGTAGCAGGTAAGGACAATGCAAGGAAGTCACTTGGAGTAATAGAAGGGTTCATAGAGAGTAACAAGTAGGGGTAAGAAGAGTCATACAGAGTAACAGGTAAAGGATAACTCAAGGAAGTCATTCGGAGTAATAGAAGGGTTCATAGAGAGTAACAAGTGGGGGAAAGAAGAGGCAAATAGAATAACAGGTAAAGACAACGCAAGGAACTCGCTCGGAGTAATACAATGGTTGATAGACAGTAACAAGTAGGGATAAGAAGAGTCATATAGAGTAAAAGGTAAGGACAACACAAGGAAGTAATAGAAGGGTTCATAGAGAGTAACAAGTAGGAGTAATAAGAGTCATATAGTGTAACAGGTAAGCACAGCTCAAGGAAGTCACTCGGAGTAATAGAAGGATTCATAGAGAGTAACAAGAGGCATCAGTAAGATATTATAACATATAGACTATAGAAAGCTCTCATGCCAGTAATCTCTCGGTGTTACCCTCTCGTTGCTATACGGTGACAGTTACCTGTTTCGCAGTTATCTCGGCGTGTCAGCCTTCAGTCACTCCCATCCGCAGGGCAGGGAAACAAGGAGGAGACGGAGTATTCGCAGATATTCCCTATAAGCTGGGCAGGGCCCGCAGCGCTGATCTCATAATGAATGCGATCACACTGGCACCGATGGGTTAAACCCAGTGCGGCGTCGCTGCAGATGGGTGGAGGGATGAGAGAGGCTCCCCGGTGAGGATGACGGTGCCAGAGCTGATAAATGATCAATTAACGGGACAGAGAGAAGCTGCTTTGCTGACGGATGATTATATTTCCAGCCAGACGTTTCTTGTTTACATGCACAGGGATATCCCATCCATAATGCCAGGGCCTGCCTGTCCTGCTGGGGCGTGGCCGGGGGTCTGCATCCCCTTAATATGAAACGTTAAATGGCTGTGGTGTCTATGGAGTGTTTGGATACCCAGTTTTTACTTTGACCCCTGAATCATGGTCAAGTAGACAAACCAAGACAACATGGCCTGGTAATGGGGTCCGCAGGCCGAGGTCAGGATCATGATTTGTTAGACATACACAGGCCAAGACCAGTTTGAGCAGCTTAGGATTGTTAAAGAGTGGACAGGCCAAGGTCAGGATCATGAATGTTTAGACTTACAAAGGCCAATGCCAGTTTGAGTTGAACTCACAGATCTCAGGTTGCCCCACCAGAGGAATTCAGAGAATACCGAGCAAGGCGGCCTGCTGGCATTGGATCATGGTCATAGTCAAGAGGACTAGCAATTGTCAGTTGGCTCAGTGTAGGATCCCACCAAAAGAAGAGGACTAGCATTGGTCGTAGATCAAGAGAACAAGACGAAGATAGAAATATGGTCAGGTAGTCAACCCAAGGCAACATGGCCTGGTAATGGGGTTATCAGGCCGAGGTCAGTTCAGGCCTTCTAGGACCATGATTGGTTAGACATACGCTGGCCAAGGACAGTTTAAGCAGCTTGGGATTGTGATAGAGTCGACAGGCCAAAATGAAGCCTAGGTAGATTAGGTTGGTAGTTGAGTAGTTCAAGGCCTTGTCCTGCTAAAGTCTGACCAGGGGTCTACATCCCCTTAATAAGAAGCTGCCATGTCTAATCACTGTGGTGGGCAAAGTGTGGAGTCTTTGGACACCCAGTTTTTACCTTGACCCCTGAAGGTGGGTGGGCACTTGGCTGTGTGGTGAAATCACAGATCTCAGGTTATACCACAAAAGGAATTCAGAGAATACCGACCAAGGCGGCCTGCTGGCATTGGATCATGGTCATGGTCAAGAGGACTAGCAATCGTCAGTTGGCTCAGTGTAGGATCCCACCAAAAGAAGAGGACAGCAATGGTCGTAGATCAAGCAGACAAGACGAAGTGCAATGGGGCAACATAGAATCATGGTCAAGAAGACAGACCAAGGCAAACATGGCCTGGTAATGGGGTCGGCAGGCCGAGGTCAGGATCATGATTGATTAGACATACAAATGCCAAGGCCAGTTTGAGCAGCTTAAGATTATAAAAGAGTGGACAGGCCAAGATGGAGCCTAGGTAGATTAGGGTGGTAGTTGGTTAGGCCAATGCCTTGGCCTGCCTGTCCTGCTAGAGTCTGGCCGGGGGTCTACACCCCCTTAATAAGAAACTGTCTCGCTCAATCGCTGTGGTGGGCAAATTGTGGAGTCTTTGGACATCCAGTTTTTACCTTGACTCCTGAAGGTGGGTGGGCACTTGGCTGTGTGGCGCACAGTTCTCAGGTTGCCCCACCAGAGGAATTCAGAGAATACCGACCAAGGCGGCCTCCTGACACTGGTGTAGGATCCCCCCAAAAAAGAGGACTAGCAATGGTCGTAGATCGAGAAGACAAGACAAACAAAGAAATATGGTCAAGCAGACAACCCAAGGCAACATGGCCTGGTAATGGGGTAGGCAGACCAAGGTCAGGATCATGATTGGTTAGACATACCAAGGCCAAGGCCAGTTTGAGCAGCTAAGGATTGTAAAAGAGTAGACAGGCCAAGATGGAGCCTAGGTAGATTAGGGTGGTAGTTGGTTAGGCCAATGCCTTGGCCTGCCTGTCCTGCTAGAGTCTGGACGGGGGTCTACACCCCTTAATAAGAAACTGTCTCGTTCAATCGCTGTGGTGGGCAAAGGGTGGAGTCTTTGAGCACCCGGTTTTTACCTTGACCCCTGAAGGTGGGTGGGCACTTGGCTGTGTGGTGAACTCACAGTTCTCAAGTTGTCCCACCAGAGGAATTAAGAGAATACCAACCAAGGCGGCCTGATGACATTGGATCATGGTCAAGAGGACAATAATCATCAATCGACTCAGTGTAGGATCCCCCCCAAAAAAGAGGACTAGCAATCATCAGTTGGCTCAGTGTAGGACCCCCGCCCCCCCCAAAACAAAATAAAGAGACTAGCAATGGTCGTAGATCAAGCAGACAAGACAGAATCCAATCGGGCAACATAGAATCATGGTCAAGTAGACAAACCAAGGCAAACATGGCCTGGTAATGGGGTAGGCAGGTCAAGGTCAATTCAGACCTCCTAGGACCATAATTGGTTAGACATACAAAGGCCAAGGCCAGTTTGAGCAGTTTAAGATTGTAAAAGAGTGGACAGGCCAATATGGAGCCTAGGTAGATTAGGGTGGTAGTTGGTTAGGCCAATGCCTTGGCCTGCCTGTCCTGCTAGAGTCTGGCCGGGGGTCTGCACCCCCTTAATAAGAATCTGTAGTGGGCAAAGTGTGGAGTCTTTGGACACCCGATTTTGTACCTTGACCCCTGAAGGTGGGTGGGCACTTGGCTGTGTGGTGAACTCACAGTTCTCAGGTTGTCCCACCAAAGGAATTCAGAGAATACCGACCAAGCCAGCCTACTGACACTGGATCATGGTCAAGAGAACTAGCAATCGTCAGTTGGCTCTGTGTAGGATCCTTCCCAAAAAAGAGGACTAGCAATGGTCGTAGACCAAGCAGACAAGACGAAGTCCAATCAGGCAACGCAGAATCATGGTCAAGTAGACACAGCAAGGCAAACATGGTCTGGTAATGGGGAAGGCAGGCCAAGGTCAGGATCATGATTGGTTAGACATACAATGGCCAAGGCAAGTTTGAGCAGCTTAGGATTGTAAAAGAGTAGACAGACCAAGATGGAGCCTAGGTAGATTAGGGTGGTAGTTGGTTAGGCCTGCTAGAGTCTGTCCGGGGGTCTACACCCCCTTAGTAAGAAACTGTCTCTATTGCTGTGGTGGGCAAAGGGTGGAGTCTTTGAACACCCAGTTTTTACCTTGACCCCTGAAGGTGGGTGGACACTTGGCTGTGTGGTGAACTCACAGATCTCAGGTTGTCTCACCAGAGAAATTCAGAGAATACTGACTAAGACGGCCTGCTGACACTGGATCATGGTCAAGAGGACTAGCAATCGTCAGTTGACTCAGTTTAGGACCCCCCCCCCCCAAACAGAGAGGACTAGCAACGGTCGTAGACCAAGCAGACAAGACAAAGTCCAATCGGGCAACATAGAATCATGGTCAAGTAGACAAAGCAAGGCAAACCTGGCCTGGTAATGGGGTAGGTAGGCCGAGGTCAGGACCATGATTGGTTAGACATACACAGGCCAAGCCCAGTTTGAGCAACTTAGGATTGTAAAAGAGTGGACAGGCCAAGATGGAGCCTAGGTAGATTAGGGTGATAGTGTTGGCCTGCCTGTCCTGCTAGAGTCTGGCCAGAGGTCCACACCCCATTAATAAGAACCTGTCTCATTCAATTGCTGTGGTGGGAAAAGTGTGGAGTCTTTGGACACCCAGTTTTTACCTTGACCCCAGAAGATGGGTGGGCACTTGGCTGTGTGGTGGACTCACAGTTCTCAAGTTGTCCCACCAGAGGAATTCAGAGAATACCGACCAAGGCGGCCTGCTGCCACTGGATCATGGTCAAGAGGACTAGCAATTGTCAGTTGGCTCAGTGTAGGATCCCCCCAAAAAAGAGGACTAGCAATGGTCGCAGATCAAGTAGACAAAACGAAGTCCAATCAGGCAACATAGAATCATGGTCA
Organism: Gastrophryne carolinensis; assembly: GCA_027917425.1. NCBI lineage: Eukaryota > Metazoa > Chordata > Amphibia > Anura > Microhylidae > Gastrophryne > Gastrophryne carolinensis. The sequence continues at coordinate 454,762,414 of CM051238.1, forward strand.
AGTAGACAAACCAAGGCAAACATTGTCTTGTAATGGGGTTGGCAGGCCAAGGTCAGGATCATGATTGGTTAGACATACAAAGGCAAAGATCAGTTTGAGAAGCTTAGGATTGTAAAAGAGTGGACAGGCCAAGATGGAGCCTAGGTAGATTAGGGTGGTAGTGTTGGCCTGCCTGTCCTGCTAGAGTCTGGCCAGAGGTCCACACCCCATTAATAAGAACCTGTCTCGTTCAATTGCTGTGGTGGGAAAAGTGTGGAGTCTTTGGACACCCAGTTTTTACCTTGACCCCAGAAGATGGGTGGGCACTTGGCTGTGTGGTGGACTCACAGTTCTCAAGTTGTCCCACCTGAGGAATTCAGAGAATACCGACCAAGGCGGCCTGCTGACACTGGATCATGGTCAAGAGGACTAGCAATTGTCAGTTGGCTCAGTGTAGGATCCCCCCAAAAAAGAGGACTAGCAATGGTCGCAGATCAAGTAGACAAGACGAAGTCCAATCAGGCAACATAGAATCATGGTCAAGTAGACAAACCAAGGCAAACATGGTCTTGTAATGGGGTTGGCAGGCCAAGGTCAGGATCATGATTGGTTAGACATACAAAGGCCAAGGTCAGTTTGAGAAGCTTAGGATTGTAAAAGAGTGGACGGGTCAAGATGGAGCCTAGGTAGATTAGGGTGGTAGTTGGTTAAACGGGTCAAGGTTGGCTCAAGATTATGATTCAGTGGTCAGGGCGATGCCAGGGTGATGCCTGTTCAGGCAGCTGAAGATTAAGACCAGGTAGCCAGGCCAAGGTCGGTGGAGGCAACTCTGGATCATAGGTAACTCTGGTAGCACAGAAATGTAGTTAAGTGGCCAGGAAAAGATGAGCTTAGGAACTTTAGGATCACGACTGGGTCAAGGTTAGGTCAACCAGCTCAGATTGAGATCAGCAGGCCAAGGACAACGGAGGCAGCTTAGGAGCATAGTCATTCTGTTAGCTCAGAAATGTAGTCAAGTGGTTTAGAAGTCGGGTGGACAGGTCAAAATGAGTCCAGGCAGCTCAGGATCCTGATTGGTGACTGAGGCTGGTTCAAGCTACTTCGGATCGTGAACAGGTAGGTAAGCATCAAAGAAGAAGTGGTGGATCCGCACTTCCTTAAAATCACGATCTTTATTGTGTAAAAGTTAAAATCATCTCCATCCAAATGGTGCAAATAAGAGCAGCAGCAAAGAATAAAATCCAGTATCGACCCAGGCCAATAAAGGTGTGTGGTCCTCTACACAGGTAAGCATCCCAGGATTATGTAACCTTCACGAACCTGACACTTTGTGAGGGCGGCAGGGAGCAGGTTCTTCTGGGCCCAGGGTGCTCCAAGTGTGTCTGTGCAGGTGGGTGCTGGGGCTCTACCACAGGGGATGTTGGTACTCGCTGTGCAGCTCACAAAGACAACAGACAATCCAGTAGATGAAAGCAGAGTTCTTCTTTATTAACTTCAACGGTTGACATCAAGACATGGCGCAGCTTCATACATCCTTCCAGTTATATTCCCTCCTGTCACATCCACAGCCAATGATCATCCAACTGGTCTCACTCCCCTAGAAGGATTCCCAGGATTTCCTCCACTGAGGTCCCACCGGTGGCCACTGCTGTCGGTCTGGAGATCTACCTCACACTCTGACAGGGACTGGTCTCACGTCTGCTCCTCAACAATTCAAGTGGTATAAAGCACTAGTTACAGGGTCTCTCTCCCTTATATAACCTCCAGCTTCCTTCTAGAACCTTCCGTCACATGTTCGCCGAAATGCCAAACATGATAGGCTGTTCCCTCACCGACCTTCCAACCAATCACTATCCTCCTGGTCGTTACGCTGTCTCTACCAAGCATCCTGCTCTGGTTATTAACTCCTTCTACCTTACCGTCTAGAACGGTCTCAATTCAAGTCTTTGGCCCAACGATTCTTTATGGCCTGCTGCCATCTTGAGTCTGAATAAGGGTACTACAACGAGCATACACTCTCATGGCTAGAAACAATAAAATGGTTTAATCTCTTATTAACTGCATGTACAAGGGTTTCTTATTAACTAACTTGCATGTTCCTATTTTCATCTAGACCCCTACACTTGTACTGGAGTTTACAGATTGAGGTGAGTTAAGGAGGCTTATGAGGGTCATAGTTGGGCGGACAGGTCAAAGCTGGTACAGGTAGCTCAAGGGTATAATCGAGCTCAGGCAGCTGAGGATTTTGACCAGGTTGGCAGGCCAAGGTTCGGTGGAGGCAGCTTAGGATCATATTTAATTGGGCAGCTCAAAATTTTGATCAAGTGGACAGGTCAAGATAAGTTCAGCCAGCTCAGAATCTTAATTGGGTCAAAAGAGGTCGGTTCAGGCTACTTTGCATGGTGACTAGGTAGGTAGGCAGGCTGAGGCCAGTTCAGACGGCTCAGGGTTCAGACAGCTCAGGATCACAGTCATTCAGGAAGCCCAGGATTGTAGTGGGGTGGACAGGTCGAGACGAGCTTAGGGTCATAGTTGGTTAGACAGGCCAAGGTTGGTTCATGCAGCCCAATGGCATGGACGAGTGGTCAGGACAAAGCCCATGCAGGCAGCTTAGGGTTGTGATCAGATAGGCAGTTCAAGGAAGGTTAAGGCAACTTAGGGTCATAGTCTTAGAATCATAGTTGAATGGTCAGGCCGAGATGAGCTCAGATGGTTTTCATGAATTAGTAGACAGGTCAAGGCTGGTTCAGGCTACTTTGCATGGTGACTAGGTAGGTAGGCAGGCTGAGGCCAGTTCAGGGTTCAGACAGCTCAGGATCACAGTCATTCAGGCAGCCCAGGATTGTAGTGGGGTGGACAGATCGAGAGGTTGAGCTTAGGAGGCTTAGGGTCATAGTTGGGTGGACAGGCCAAGGTTGGTCCATGCAACCCATGGGTATGAACGAGTGGTCAGGACAAAGCCCATTCAGGCAGCTTAGGGTTGTGATCAGGTAGGCAGTTTTGGTATGGTTAAGGCAACTTAGGGTCATAGTCATTCAGGTAGCTTAGAATCATAGTTGAATAGGCAGGCTGAGATGAGTTTAGATGGTTTGTATAGTTTAGTAGACAGGTCAAAGTTGTTTTTGGCAGCTCAGAATCTCAGTCATTCAGGCAGCCTGGGATTGTAGTGGGGTGGACAGGTCGAGACGAGCTTAGGAAGCTTAGGGTCAAAATTGGGTAGATAGATCAAGGTTAGTCCATGCAGCCCAAGGGCATGAACGAGTGGTCAGGACAAAACCCATTCAGGCAGCTTAGGATCATGGTCATTCGGGTAGCTTTGAATCATAGTTGAGTAGGCAGGCTGAGATGAGCTCAGATGGTTTTCATGAATTAGTAGACTGGTCAATGTTGGTTTAGGCAGCTCAGAATCTCAGTCATTCAGGCAGCCAGGGGTTGTAGTGAGGTGGGCAGGTCGAGACGAGCTTAGGAAGCTTAGGGTCATAGTTGAGTACACCTTGTCGGTTCATGCAGCCCAAGAGCATGAACGAGTGGTCAAGACAAAGCCCGTTCAGTTCAAGGATGGTTAAGGCAACAATAGAAACACTTTGAATAGGCAAGTGAATCATTTATTGCTGCAGATCTGCATGGTACACCTCAAAGAGGGACAATATGTAAATGAAGTCACGCCCCTCATTTAGGGATGGATGAAGCCACGCCCCCTCATTGAGTAATGGATAGGAGATACATTGTAACAGTTACAACAATAGAAACACTTTGAATAGGCAAATGAATCATTTATTGCTGCAGATCTGCATGTTACACCTCAAAGAGGGACTAATGAGAACAACGAGGGACAGCGGGACATGGACCCCAAAGCGGGACAGTTCCTCCAAATTAGGGAAACTTGGGAGGTATGTTTATCCCCAGTGAATGGTAGCAGCCTCACTTCCTGTTTGGGCTTTAGCAGTGGCTACACGTCATCATCAGTGTCACACCTATGATCTCCTATAACTGTCTGGCTAGCACCTACCTCGCGTCCCGGCTCTGGAGTCATGTGCAATGTGGACAATGAACAGGAGGCAACAAAATCCCGCACTGATAAAGTGTTTAATCAATAGCAAAAACATATCATGATATATATACTTGGATGTCCCTGTGTGTGACCCGCCCCCCGGTTTGTTCATTACTTTCCTGGAGCTAGTGAATGTGCTGTGGGGTCGCCAGTTTGAGTTAAGGGCCAATCCAGGGGGGTTCTTTCACAAACAGGGGCATCCCAAATTGAGATGGAGCAGTGGAGCAAAACTCAGGGATGGAGTTGCTTGCATAGTGGGTATGCTAGTGATCCCAGGGGGGTTTCACACAGTAGGGTATATCAGATCGGAATCGTCCAGGGATAGGAAATCAGCAAGGATGAGCAACTTAAAAGCAGAACAAAACCCAGCACTTCCTCTCCTGGAATCTAAATCGAGATGCCCCGTGGTGTGGAACCCCGCCATTCGAGGAGATGAGGGCACCAGTTGTGGCGGTGCCCTTCCAGTCCACCACCAGTCAAGCTCCGCCACACACCCCAAAGGCCAGCCCTGTCAGTGGGCCGCACATAGAGTGGGAGCCCCCGGCAGCTGCCCCATCTTGCCAGGTGCTGATGCCAGCCCTGCCCCTCTTTATACAAGAACATGTGCATTAATCCTCTTAGGTGGGATATGCAGCTGGGGATTTACTCCTCTAAGGTGGAATATGTAGCTGGGGATTTACTCCTCTTAGGTTGAATATGTAGCTGGGGATTTTCTCCTCTTACTCCTCTAAGGTGGGATAAGTAGCTGGGGATTTACTTCTCTTAGGTGGGATATGTAGCTGGGGATTTACTCCTCTTAGGTTGAATATGTAGCTGGGGATTTACTCCTCTTAGGTGGGATATGTAGCTGGGGATTTACTCCTCTTAGGTGGGATATGTAGCTGGGGATTTTCTCCTCTTAGGTTGAATATGTAGCTGGGGATTTACTCCTCTTAGGTGGGATATGTAGCTGGGGATTTACTCCTCTAAGGTGGGGTATGTAGCTGAGGATTTACTCCTCTTAGGTGGGATATGTAGCTGGGGATTTACTCCTCTTAGGTGGGATTTGTAGCTGGGGATTTACTCCTCTTAGGTGGGATATGTAGCTGGGGATTTACTCCTCTAAGGTGGGGTATGTAGCTGGGGATTTACTCCTCTTAGGTGGGATATGTAGCTGGGGATTTACTCCTCTTAGGTGGGATTTGTAGCTGGGGATTTACTCCTCTTAGGTGGGATATGTAGCTGGGGATTTACTCCTCTTAGGTGGGATATGTAGCTGGGGATTTACTCCTCTAAGGTGGGATATGTAGCTGGGGATTTACTCCTTTTAGGTGGGATTTGTAGCTGGGGATTTACTCCTCAAACCACACTTTTTGCAGAGGAGTAGCTGGGCTTTACGGCACCCGGGGCAAAGATTCAAAATGGCACCCCACCACCAGTTCTCAGGCCCCACCTTTGGCACCCCCTTGACCTGCTGCACCCGGGGCAAGTGCCCCCCCCCCACTTCTCCCTAGCTATGCCCCTGCTTTTTGGACACTCACATCGACAATTATTTTAGCAAAGGGTGTTCTTTGTGTAGACCCGCCAGATATCTTAAGCTTTGAAAAGGATCTCCCTGTTACTGACCCCCCGGCCCATCTTCTTTAAATTGATTGTCTTGTACTGTATAAGGGATGACCCAGCTACCCACCCCTGGCTTGTCTGACCCCATCCTACCTCTGTATCTCCCTGTTAGTTTCCAGGTATTCTCAGATTCCATAGCTTGTGAGTTGTAATGTAGCTAGAGTTGGGTAGACTTGTCATGTCTTCAAGTGGGGCCTCACACCAGCCCACATTGAGAAAATGAATAAGGATGTCCCAGTTACTGACCCCTGGTCTGTCTGATCCCATCCTACCAATGTATCACCCTAGTTATTTCCAGGTCTCCTCAGGCTCTATAGCTTGTGACGTGTAAATAAACTGATGTTGAGTAGATGTGTCATGTCTCCAAGTGAGGCCTCGCACCAGCTCACATTGAGAAACATTAAGGACATCCCAGCTACTGACCCCTGAACTGTCTGACCCTATTCTACATCTGTATGTCCTTGATAGTTTCCAGGTCTTCTCAGATTACATAGCTTGTTGAATTGTAATGTAGCTAATGTTGGGTAGAAGTCTCATGTCTTCATTTGGGGCCTTGCATCAACCCACATTGAGAAAATGATTAAGGATGTCCCAGCTACTGACCCCTGACCTGTCTGACCCCATCCTAACTCTGTATGTCCTTGATGGTTTCTAGATCTCATCAGGCTCTATAGCTTGGTGTAAAGAAGCTGATGTTGGGTAGACGTGTCATGTCTCCAAGTGAGGCCTAGCACCAACTCCATTGAGAAAATAATGTCCCAGCTAATGACCCCTGGTCTGTCTGACCCCATCCTATCTCTGAATGTCCTTGGTAGTTTCCAGGTCTTCTCAGATTCCATAGCTTGTGAGTTGTAATGTAGGTAATGTTGGGTAGACATGTCATGTCTTCAGGTGGGGCCTCGCATCAACCCACATTGAGAAAATTATCAAGAACTGACACTTGGCCTGTCTGACCCCATCCAACCTCTGTATCTCCCTGGTGCTTTCCAGGTCTCCTCAGGCTCTATAGCTTGTGACATGTAAAGAAGCTGATGTTGAGTAGACATGTCATGTCTCCAAGTGAGGCCTTGAACCAGCCCGCATTGAGAAACATTAAGGATGTCCCAGCTACTGACCCCTGGCCTGTCTGACCCTATTCTACCTCTGTATCACCCTGGTGGTTTCTGGGTCTTCTCAGGCTCTATAGCTTGTGAGTTGTAAAGTAGCTAATGTTGGGTAGACGTGTCATGTCTCCAAGGTAGGCCTGACACTAGCCCACATTGAGAAAATGATTAAGGATGTCCCAACTATCGATCCCTGATCTGTCTGACCCCCATCCTACCTCTGTATGTCCCTAGTGGTTTCCAGGTCTCCTCAGGCTTTATAGCTTTGGAGGTGTAAGCTCCCAAGCTAATGTTAAGCTAATGTTGAGTAGACGTGTCATGTCTTCAAGTCATTCCTTGCATCAACCCGCATTGAGAAAATGATTAAGGATGTACCAGATACTGAACCCTGGCCTCTCTGACCCCCATCCTACCTTTGTATCTTCCTGGTGGTTTCCAGGTCATCTCAGTTTCCATAGCTTGTGAGTTGTGATGTAGCTAGTGCTGGGTAGATGTGTCATGTCTCCAAGTGAGGCTTGGCACCAGCCCACATTGAGAAACATTAAGGATGTCCCAGCTACTGCTGACCCTTGGCCTGTCTGACCCCATCCTACCTCCCTGGTGGTTTCCAGGTCTTCTCAGACTCTATAGCTCGTTAGGTGTAAAGAAACCAACGTTGGGTAGATGTGTCACGTGTCATGGGGCCTCACACCAGTCTTCCAAGTGGGACCTTGCACCAGCCCAATACTAAGGATGTCCCAGCTACTGACCCCTGACCTGCCTGACCTTATTCTACCTCTGTATGTCCCTGGTGGTTTCCAGGTCTCCTTAGACTCTATAGCTTGTTAGGTGTAATGAATCCAACGTTGGGTGGATGTGTCACATGTCATGGGGCCTCGCACCACTGGTTGATGTGAGCCCATCAGGAAGGACTGGAGGGGGGACATCTAGGAAAAACACTTATGGTTGGGGGGAGTGCAAAAGCAGAGCCCCCTCCCCCTCTTAAGGTACTAATGATATGATCTGCACAGGCTAGACAGTAAATACACTTGCACTTGATCCTTTGCCTGTACGATGGCGTGGTGCTTCAGTTGGAGTGAGTGCGCCTTTCCATCTGGCGCCTCTTCGCAATAATGAGATCCTCCTGCGGGAAAGATTGGCAGAATTAAAAGGTAACTCTGACCCAGTTATCTATGAAGAGACTGACCCTGAGAATGGAAGTGCCAACGACGATGACTCCTACAGTAGGTGCACTCACCAGATACATGGCGGCTCCTAACAGGACAGCTTTCATCACCACCTCCAGATCCAGAGGAAAGGAGACCAGGAACTGATCCCCCTCCATGCGAATTGCCCCCACAACGTGCTGCTCATCCCTGGACTTCACCTGGGGAAGGGCCAGAAGAGGCGCGTCATTGGAGCTGCCATCAGAGCAGTACAGGGATAACATTGCTTAACGCCAGACTATAATAGCATCTGATTCATGGACAAGGTTCGGTTAATGGGCAGTATTGTGTTCTTGGGTGGTATTGGCTCATTATTTGGTATTGGTTATTACATTAATGGACCGTATTGGGTCCTTGGATAGTACTGGGGGTCTTGACTGTACTAGGACCTAGGATTGTACTGGGTTCACGGAAGAAATTGGGTCCTTGGATGGTATTGGACTGATGGACAATATTGGGTTCATTGACATATTGGGTCTTTAGATGGCAGTGGGTTCATGAGCAGCACTTGGTCCATGGACGATATTGGATCAATGGATAGTAATTGGGTCTTTGCATGGTATTGGGTCAATGGGAAGTATTGCGTTCTTGGGTGGTATTGACTCAATTAACGGTATTGGATGGTTATTACCTTGATGGACCGTATTGTGTCCTTGATTGGTCAATGGAAAATATATGGGTCAACGGATAGTACTGGATCCTTGGACAGAATTGGGTCCTTAAACAGTTAATGGATCATCCCATGCCACCAGGCTTTGTACTATTCTTTGACTTTGATGATATTAAGTCAGTGAGAAGTGTTTGGTTCATGCATAGGTAAGTATGGGGACTTTGGTTGGTTATTGGCTCAATTAATTGTATTGGGTCCATGGATTGGGTCCTCTGACAATATTTGAACAATGGCTGTACCTGAAAAGTATTTGGTCTGTGAATGGTACTGGGCCCATGAACAAAATTGGATCCTTGGATAGTACTGGGTGCCTTGACTGTACTGGGACCTAGGATTGTATTGGTTTCACGGATGAAATTGGGTCCTTGGATAGTACTGGGTGCCCTGACTGTAATGGGACCTAAGATTGTATTGGGTTCACAATGAAATTGGGTCCTTGGATAGTACTGGGTGCCTTGACTGTACTGGGACCTAGGATTGTATTGGGTTCACGGAATAAATTGGGTCCTTGGATAGTACTGGGTCCCTTGACTGTATTGGGACCTAGGATTGTATTAGGTTCACAGAAGAAATTGGGTCCTTGGATGGAATTGGACAATATTGGGTTCATTGACATATTGGGTCTTTGGATGGCAGTGGGTTCATGAGCAGCATTTGGTCCATGGATGATATTGGATCATTGGATAGTAATTGGGTCTTTTCATGGCATTGGGACCATTGGCAGTATTCATGATGTTGGGTCCTTTGACAATATTTGTTGAATGGATAATACTGGGTCATTGGGGCAGTTTTGGGTCTTTGGATGAAATGTCCCTTGAAACGTAATAGGTTCTTGCACACTATATTGTCCCAGGAATGTATTGGATACTTAGATGGTACTGGGTCCTTGGATTTTATTGGACCGATGGACAGTTTTTAGCTCATCTGATGGTTTAGGTACTTGGATAGTATTGGGTCAGTCAGAAATATTAGTTCTATAGACAATAATAGGTCAATAGGCATTACTAGGTCCTGAGTGTTATTGTGCCCATGTATTGGGCCTTTGCACGGTATTGGGCCCTTAGATAGATATTAAGTTGATGGATAGTAAGGGGTCATTTGAAGATGTTGGGTCCCTGGACAGTATTGGTCAATGGTCAATAGAAGTTATTCGGTAGTAGGATGGCACTGGATCCTTGGTCATCATTGGGTCAGTGGACAGTACTTGGGTCAATTGATGGTATTTGGTCCTTGAACAGTACTAAGTCCTTGGATGGTATTGGGTCAGAGGCAAGTATTAGGGTCAATTAATGACATTGGGATCTTGTACGTTATTGGGTTAATGGGTATTTCAGTAAATGGCTTTTATTCTTTTGATGGCATTTGGTCAATGAGCAGTATTTGGTCCATGGACACAATTGGGTCAAGGGACAGAACTGAATCATTAGATGATTGGAGCCTTGCATAATATAGGGACCTTGGATAGAATTGGGTCCTTGGATGGTACTGGGGCCCTGGACATTATGGCATTAGGGCAATTAACAGAATGTGGTCCTTGGATGATATTGGCTTAATGAATGGTATTAGGTCCATGAACAGTATTGAGTCCTTGGGTGGTATTGGGTCCATGGACGATACTGAATCTTTGGGTGGTATTGGGTCCATGGATGGTATTGAATCTTTGGGTGGTATTGGGTCCATGGACAGTACTGAATCTTTGGGTGGTATTGGGTCCTTGGACAGTATTGAATCTTTGGGTGGTATTAGGTCCATGGACGATACTGAATCTTTGGGTGGTATTGGGTCCTTGGACAGTACTAAATCTTTGGGTGGTATTAGGTCCATGGACGGTACTGAATCTTTGGGTGGTATTGGGTCCATGGACGGTACTGAATCTTTGGGTGATATTGGGTCCATGGACGGTATTAAATCTTTGGGTGGTATTGGGTCCATGGACAGTATTGAATCTTGGGGTGGTATTGGGTCAATGGATGGTACTGAATCTTTGGCTGGTATTGGGTCCATGGATGGTACAGAATCTTCGGGTGGTATTAGGTACATTGACAGTACTAAATCTTTGAGTGGTATTGGGTCCATGAACAATATCAAGTCCTTGGGTGGTATTGGGTCCATGGACAGTACTGAATTTTGGGTGGAATTGGGTCCATGGACAGTACTGAATTTTGGGTGGTATCCGGTCCATGAACAGTATTAAATCTTTGGGTGGTATTGGGCCCTGGAACGATATTGGGTGTTTAGACCTTGGGAAGTATTTAGGCCAATGTATAGTGTTGGGTCCTGGTAAAATATTAGGTCCTGCGTCCTTGGACTGTTTTAGGACCATGGACAGTTTTTGGGTCAATATATAGTATTTGGGTCATTAGATGGTATAGGGTCCTTGGAGCTATTGATGGTTGGCAGTGCTGCAAGTAGGACCCATGACTGTACAGTCAATGTGTTTTTGGACTTACCTCGAAGGTGCAGTTCCCGAAAATGCAGGTTTGAAACCTCGGGCCCACGATGAGGAGCACAAGCTCCTTGCTGGCGTTCAGGATGCTCATGTGGGTGATCATGTTATTCCAGTGGAGCTTCGCAGACCCAAACGAGCTTCCAGTGGAGCCGAACACTTCCATCTGTAACAAGAGGAGGGCTTGGTGTCATACCACACACTGAACACTAGAGGGAGCACCTTCCTGTATGGGGTCTCCTTACCTCTCTTGTGCAGCAGATACACCCGCAGTTCTCGAGGAGGTGCAGGACATCGGTTCCGGCATTGTCTCTGATCTTCGCGTCGTACAGGGGGCCACAAAAATTGATCGTCGCCTCCGCCTGGAACACTCGCTGGCCGACGTTATTTAGGACGTCGAAGGAGCGGCTCCTCCAGCCCTGGGAAACCTTAACTGTAGGGGAACAGCGGGGGTGGGGTCATGAAGAAGAAGGGGTCACTGGGGTGTATATGTAGAAGATCATAAAAGCTGTACAAGCCAATCAGAAATGAACAGTGATGATGTAATGATGAGGTCAGAGCCCCTCCCCAATCAGGTTTCATATACTGTATGATGTCATCTACTACCTAGGTCATCTGCTCAGTGCATCGCACATAGCACAACCTCCCGCCATAGAGGTGCTATACAATATGGCTCCTCCTATACTAGTGGGAGGGCTTAGTGGAGGTTCATGGGAGGATCATGACGGGCCCCTTAGGGCTGCTCTATTGGTATCATGGCCAATCATGTTTCATATATTGTATGATGTCATCTACTACCTGGGTCATTGGCTAAGTGCATCACACATAGCACAACCTGCTGCTCTATTGGTAACATGGACAATGTCATAAGTCTCTTTGATTTTCTGTTGGGCGGTGGGTGGACTCTATGCCCCTGTTACTAACAAGCCACCAGCAATAGCCCAACCCACTTATCAGATGCCCCACCATAGAGCAGGTGCAGAGATAGACAAAGAAATAAGGAAGAAAGCTTCTTACATTTTTCCCGCACGCTCAGCTGGTTGAGCTGAAAAAGAACATTCGGTATTAGCCAATCAGAAAGCTCGCTAGAGGCCCAGCTCCAGCCAATCACAAGACAGACAGATCATTAAGTCATGACAGACAGAATGGTTGTACAGAGGGGTGGGGAAACATCAACAATGGTGACCCTTTTACTACTCCTATCTGACCAATAGTGGACGACCTATCTGACCAATAGTAGACGACCTATCTGACCAATAATGGACGACCTATCTGACCAATAGTGGACGACCTATCTGACCAATAGTGGACGACCTATCTGACCAATAGTAGACGACCTATCTGACCAATAGTGGACAACCTATCTGACCAATAGTGGACAACCTATCTGACCAATAGTGGACAACCTATCTGACCAATAGTGGACGACCTATCTGACCAATAGTGGATGACCTATCTGACCAATAGTGGACGACCTATCTGACCAATAGTAGACGACCTATCTGACCAATAATGGACGACCTATCTGACCAATAGTGGATGACCCAACGACCTATCTGACCAATAGTGGACGACCTATCTGACCAATAGTGGACAACCTATCTGACCAATAGTGGACAACCTATCTGACCAATAGTGGACAACCTATCTGACCAATAGTGGACGACCTATCTGACCAATAGTGGATGACCTATCTGACCAATAGTGGACGACCTATCTGACCAATAGTAGACGACCTATCTGACCAATAATGGACGACCTATCTGACCAATAGTGGATGACCCAACGACCTATCTGACCAATAGTAGACGACCTATCTGACCAATAGTGGACGACCTATCTGACCAATAGTGGACAACCTATCTGACCAATAGTGGACAACCTATCTGACCAATAGTGGACGACCTATCTGACCAATAGTGGATGATCTATCTGACCAATAGTGGATGACCTATCTGACCAATAGTGGACGATCTATCTGACCAATAGTGGATGACCTATCTGACCAACAGTGGACGACCTATCTGACCAACAGTGAACGCCCTATCTGACCAACAGTGGACGACCTATCTGACCAACAGTGGACGACCTATCTGACCAATAGTGGACGACCTATCTGACCAACAGTGGACAACCCATCTGACCAACAGTGGACAACCCATCTGACCAAAGGTGGACGACCTATCTGACCAATAGTGGATGACCTATCTGACCAATAGTGGACGACCTATCTGACCAATAGTGGACGACCTATCTGACCAATAGTGGATGACCTATCTGACCAATAATGGACAACCTATCTGACCAATAGTGGACGACCTATCTGACCAACAGTGGACGACCCATCTGACCAAAGGTGGATGACCTATCTGACCAATAGTGGATGACCTATCTGACCAACAGTGGATGACCTATCTGACCAATAGTGGACGACCTATCTGACCAATAATGGACGACCTATCTGACCAATAGTGGACGACCTATCTGACCAACAGTGGATGACCTATCTGACCAATAGTGGGCGACCTATCTGACCAATAGTGGACAACCTATCTGACCAATAGTGGACGACCTATCTGACCAATAGTGGACAACCTATGTGACCAATAGTGGACGACCTATCTGACCAATAGTGGACAACCTATCTGACCAATAGTGGACGACCTATCTGACCAATAGTGGACAACCTATCTGACCAATAGTGGACGACCTACCTGACCAATAATGGACGACCTATCTGACCAATAGTGGATGACCTATCTGACCAATAGTGGACGACCAATTTGACCAGTAGTGGACGACCTATCTGACCAATAGGTCGGTGGACTACCCATCTGACCAATAGTGGACAACCTATCTGACCAATAGTGGATGACCTATCTGACCAACAGTGGACGACCTATCTGACCAATAGTGGATGATCTATTTGACCAATAGTGGATGACCTATCTGACCAGTAGTGGATGACCTATATAGCCAATAGTGGATGACCTTTTTGACCAATAGTGGACAACCTTTCTGACCAATAGTGGACAACCTATTTGACCAATAGTGGACAACCTATCTGACCAATAGTGGACGACCTATCTGACCAATAGTGGATGATCTATCTGACCAATAGTGGACAACCTATCTGATCAATAGAGGATGACCTATGTGACCAATAGTGGACGACCTATCTGACCAATAGTGGACGACCTATCTGACCAATAGTGGACGACCTATCTGACCAATAGTGGACGACCTATCTGACCAATAGTGGACAACCTATCTGACCAAGAGTGGACGACCTATCTGACCAATAGTGGACGACCTATCTGACCAATAGTGGATGACCTATCTGACCAATAGTGGACGACCTATCTGACCAATAGTGGACGACCTATCTGACCAATAGTGGACGACCTATCTGACCAATAGTGGACAACCTATCTGACCAATAGTGGACGACCTATCTGACCAATAGTGGACAACCTATCTGACCAATAGTGGACAACCTATCTGACCAATAGTGGACAACCTATCTGACCAATAGTGGACGACCTATCTGACCAATAGTGGATGATCTATCTGACCAATAGTGGATGACCTATCTGACCAATAGTGGATGACCCATATGACCAATAGTGGACGACCTATCTGACCAATAGTGGATGACCTATCTGACCAACAGTGGACGACCTATCTGACCAACAGTGGACGACCTATCTGACCAATAGTGGACGACCTATCTGACCAACAGTGGATGACCCATCTGACCAAAGGTGGACGACCTATCTGACCAATAGTGGATGACCTATCTGACCAATAGTGGATGACCTATCTGACCAATAGTGGACAACCTATCTGACCAATAGTGGACGACCTATCTGACCAATAGTGGACGACCTATCTGACCAATAGTGGATGACCTATCTGATCAATAATGGACAACCTATCTGACCAATAGTGGACGACCTATCTGACCAACAGTGGACGACCCATCTGAACAAAGGTGGATGACCTATCTGACCAATAGTGGACGACCTATCTGACCAATAGTGGACGACCTATCTGACCAATAGTGGATGATCTATCTGACCAATAGTGGACGACCTATCTGACCAATAGTGGACGACCTATCTGACCAATAGTGGATGACCCAACGACCTATCTGACCAATAGTGGACGACCTATCTGACCAATAGTGGACAACCTATCTGACCAATAGTGGACAACCTATCTGACCAATAGTGGACAACCTATCTGACCAATAGTGGACGACCTATCTGACCAATAGTGGATGATCTATCTGACCAATAGTGGATGACCTATCTGACCAATAGTGGATGACCCATATGACCAATAGTGGACGACCTATCTGACCAATAGTGGATGACCTATCTGACCAACAGTGGACGACCTATCTGACCAACAGTGGACGACATATCTGACCAATAGTGGACGACCTATCTGACCAACAGTGGACGACCCATCTGACCAAAGGTGGACGACCTATCTGACCAATAGTGGATGACCTATCTGACCAATAGTGGATGACCTATCTGACCAATAGTGGACAACCTATCTGACCAATAGTGGACGACCTATCTGACCAATAGTGGACGACCTATCTGACCAATAGTGGATGACCTATCTGACCAATAATGGACAACCTATCTGACCAATAGTGGACGACCTATCTGACCAACAGTGGACGACCCATCTGAACAAAGGTGGATGACCTATCTGACCAATAGTGGATGACCTATCTGACCAACAGTGGATGACCTATCTGACCAATAGTGGACAACCTATCTGACCAATAGTGGACGACCTATCTGACCAATAGTGGACAACCTATCTGACCAATAGTGGACGACCTATCTGACCAATAGTGGACAACCTATCTGACCAATAGTGGACGACCTATCTGACCAATAGTGGACAACCTATCTGACCAATAGTGGACGACCTATCTGACCAATAGTGGACAACCTATCTGACCAATAGTGGACAACCTATCTGACCAATAGTGGACGACCTATCTGACCAATAATGGACGACCTATCTGACCAATAGTGGATGACCTATCTGACCAATAGTGGACGACCAATTTGACCAGTAGTGGACGACCTATCTGACCAATAGGTCGGTGGACGACCCATCTGACCAATAGTGGACAACCTATCTGACCAATAGTGGATGACCTATCTGACCAACAGTGGACGACCTATCTGACCAATAGTGGATGATCTATTTGACCAATAGTGGATGACCTATCTGACCAGTAGTGGATGACCTATATGACCAATAGTGGATGACCTATTTGACCAATAGTGGACGACCTTTCTGATCAATAGTGGATGATCTATTTGACCAATAGTGGATGACCTATCTGACCAGTAGTGGATGACCTATTTGACCAATAGTGGAAGACCTATTTGACCAATAGTGGATGACCTATTTGACCAGTAGTGGATGACCTATCTGACCAATAGTGGATGACCTTTCTGACCAATAGTGGACAACCTATCTGACCAATAGAGGATGACCTATCTGACCAATATGAGACGACCTATCTGACCATTAGCGGATTACCTATCTGACCAATAGTGGACAACCTATCTGATCAATAGAGGATGACCTATCTGACCAATAGTGGACAACCTATCTGACCAATAGTGGACGACCTATCTGACCAATAGTGGATGACCTATCTGACCAATAATGGACAACCTATCTGACCAATAGTGGACGACCTATCTGACCAACAGTGGACGACCCATCTGAACAAAGGTGGATGACCTATCTGACCAATAGTGGACGACCTATCTGACCAATAGTGGACGACCTATCTGACCAATAGTGGATGACCTATCTGACCAATAGTGGACGACCTATCTGACCAATAGTGGACGACCTATCTGACCAATAGTGGATGACCCAACGACCTATCTGACCAATAGTGGACGACCTATCTGACCAATAGTGGACAACCTATCTGACCAATAGTGGACAACCTATCTGACCAATAGTGGACAACCTATCTGACCAATAGTGGACGACCTATCTGACCAATAGTGGATGATCTATCTGACCAATAGTGGATGACCTATCTGACCAATAGTGGATGACCCATATGACCAATAGTGGACGACCTATCTGACCAATAGTGGATGACCTATCTGACCAACAGTGGACGACCTATCTGACCAACAGTAGACGACCTATCTGACCAATAGTGGACGACCTATCTGACCAACAGTGGACGACCCATCTGACCAAAGGTGGACGACCTATCTGACCAATAGTGGATGACCTATCTGACCAATAGTGGATGACCTATCTGACCAATAGTGGACGACCTATCTGACCAATAGTGGACGACCTATCTGACCAATAGTGGACGACATATCTGACCAATAGTGGATGACCTATCTGACCAATAATGGACAACCTATCTGACCAATAGTGGATGACCTATCTGACCAACAGTGGATGACCTATCTGACCAATAGTGGACAACCTATCTGACCAATAGTGGACGACCTATCTGACCAATAGTGGACAACCTATCTGACCAATAGTGGACGACCTATCTGACCAATAGTGGACAACCTATCTGACCAATAGTGGACGACCTATCTGACCAATAGTGGACAACCTATCTGACCAATAGTGGACGACCTATCTGACCAATAGTGGACAACCTATCTGACCAATAGTGGATGACCTATCTGACCAATAATGGACGACCTATCTGACCAATAGTGGATGACCTATCTGACCAATAGTGGACGACCATTTTGACCAGTAGTGGACGACCTATCTGACCAATAGGTCGGTGGACGACCCATCTGACCAATAGTGGACAACCTATCTGACCAATAGTGGATGACCTATCTGACCAACAGTGGACGACCTATCTGACCAATAGTGGATGATCTATTTGACCAATAGTGGATGACCTATTTGACCAATAGTGGACGACCTTTCTGATCAATAGTGGATGATCTATTTGACCAATAGTGGATGACCTATTAGACCAATAGTGGAAGACTTATTTGACCAATAGTGGACGACCTATCTGACCAATAGTGGATGACCCAACGACCTATCTGACCAATAGTGGACGACCTATCTGACCAATAGTGGACGACCTATCTGACCAATAGTGGATGACCCAACGACCTATCTAACCAATAGTGGACGACCTATCTGACCAATAGTGGACAACCTATCTGACCAATAGTGGACAACCTATCTGACCAATAGTGGACAACCTATCTGACCAATAGTGGACGACCTATCTGACCAATAGTGGATGATCTATCTGACCAATAGTGGATGACCTATCTGACCAATAGTGGATGACCCATATGACCAATAGTGGACGACCTATCTGACCAATAGTGGATGACCTATCTGACCAACAGTGGACGACCTATCTGACCAACAGTGGACGACCTATCTGACCAATAGTGGACGACCTATCTGACCAACAGTGGACGACCCATCTGACCAAAGGTGGACGACCTATCTGACCAATAGTGGATGACCTATCTGACCAATAGTGGATGGCCTATCTGACCAATAGTGGACAACCTATCTGACCAATAGTGGACGACCTATCTGACCAATAGTGGATGACCTATCTGACCAATAATGGACAACCTATCTGACCAATAGTGGACGACCTATCTGACCAACAGTGGACGACCCATCTGAACAAAGGTGGATGACCTATCTGACCAATAGTGGATGACCTATCTGACCAACAGTGGATGACCTATCTGACCAATAGTGGACAACCTATCTGACCAATAGTGGACGACCTATCTGACCAATAGTGGACAACCTATCTGACCAATAGTGGACAACCTATCTGACCAATAGTGGACAACCTATCTGACCAATAGTGGACGACCTATCTGACCAATAGTGGACAACCTATCTGACCAATAGTGGACGACCTATCTGACCAATAGTGGACAACCTATCTGACCAATAGTGGACGACCTATCTGACCAATAATGGACGACCTATCTGACCAATAGTGGATGACCTATCTGACCAATAGTGGACGACCAATTTGACCAGTAGTGGACGACCTATCTGACCAATAGGTCGGTGGACGACCCATCTGACCAATAGTGGACAACCTATCTGACCAATAGTGGATGACCTATCTGACCAACAGTGGACGACCTATCTGACCAATAGTGGATGATCTATTTGACCAATAGTGGATGACCTATCTGACCAGTAGTGGATGACCTATATGACCAATAGTGGATGACCTATTTGACCAATAGTGGACGACCTTTCTGATCAATAGTGGATGATCTATTTGACCAATAGTGGATGACCTATCTGACCAGTAGTGGATGACCTATTTGACCAATAGTGGAAGACCTATTTCACCAATAGTGGATGACCTATTTGACCAGTAGTGGATGACCTATCTGACCAATAGTGGATGACCTTTCTGACCAATAGTGGACAACCTATCTGACCAATAGAGGATGACCTATCTGACCAATATGAGACGACCTATCTGACCATTAGCGGATTACCTATCTGACCAATAGTGGACAACCTATCTGATCAATAGAGGATGACCTATCTGACCAATAGTGGACGACCTATCTGACCAATAGTGGACGACCTATCTGACCAATAGTGGATGACTTATCTGACCAATATTGGACGACCTATTTGACCAATAGTGGATGACCTATCTGAAAAATAGTGGATGATCTATCTGACCAATAGTGGACAACCTATCTGACCAATAGTGGATGACCTATCTGACCAATAGTGGACAACCTATCTGACCAATAGTGGATGACCTATCTGAAAAATAGTGGACAACCTATCTGACCAATAGTGGATGACCTATCTGACCAATAGTGGATGACCTATCTGACCAATAGTGGACGACCAATCTGACCAATATTGGATGACCTATCTGACCAATAGTGAATGACCTATCTGACCAATAGTGGATGACCTATCTGACCAATATGAGACGACCTATCTGACCAACAGTGGACGACCCATCTGAACAAAGGTGGATGACCTATCTGACCAATAGTGGATGACCTATCTGGCCAACAGTGGATGACCTATCTGACCAATAGTGGACGATCTATCTGACCAATAGTGGACGACCTATCTGACCAATAGTGGACAACCTATCTGACCAATAGTGGACGACCTATCTGACCAATAGTGGACAACCTATCTGACCAATAGTGGACGACCTATCTGACCAATAGTGGACAACCTATCTGACCAATAGTGGACGACCTATCTGACCAATAGTGGACGACCTATCTGACCAATAATGGACGACCTATCTGACCAATAGTGGATGACCTATCTGACCAATAGTGGACGACCAATTTGACCAGTAGTGGACGACCTATCTGACCAATAGGTCGGTGGATGACCCATCTGACCAATAGTGGACAACCTATCTGACCAATAGTGGATGACCTATCTGACCAACAGTGGACGACCTATCTGACCAATAGTGGATGATCTATTTGACCAATAGTGGATGACCTATCTGACAAGTAGTGGATGACCTATATGACCAATAGTGGACGACCTATTTGACCAATAGTGGACGACCTTTCTGACCAATAGTGGACAACCTATTTGGCCAATAGTGGAAGACCTATTTGACCAATAGTGGATGACCTATTTGACCAGTAGTGGATGACCTGTCTGACCAATAGTGGACAACCTATCTGACCAATAGAGGATGACCTATCTGACCAATATGAGACGACCTATCTGACCAGTAGCGGATGACCTATCTGACCAATAGTGGACAACCTATCTGATCAATAGAGGATGACCTATCTGACCAATAGTGGACGACCTATCTGACCAATAGTGGACGACCTATCTGACCAATAGTGGATGATCTATTTGACCAATAGTGGATGACCTATCTGACCAGTAGTGGATGACCTATATGACCAATAGTGGATGACCTATTTGACCAATAGTGGACGACCTTTCTGATCAATAGTGGATGATCTATTTGACCAATAGTGGATGACCTATCTGACCAGTAGTGGATGACCTATTTGACCAATAGTGGAAGACCTATTTGACCAATAGTGGATGACCTATTTGACCAGTAGTGGATGACCTATCTGACCAATAGTGGATGACCTTTCTGACCAATAGTGGACAACCTATCTGACCAATAGAGGATGACCTATCTGACCAATATGAGACGACCTATCTGACCATTAGCGGATTACCTATCTGACCAATAGTGGACAACCTATCTGATCAATAGAGGATGACCTATCTGACCAATAGTGGACGACCTATCTGACCAATAGTGGACGACCTATCTGACCAATAGTGGATGACTTATCTGACCAATATTGGACGACCTATTTGACCAATAGTGGATGACCTATCTGAAAAATAGTGGATGACCTATCTGACCAATAGTGGACGACCTATCTGACCAATAGTGGATGACCTATCTGACCAATAGTGGACAACCTATCTGACCAATAGTGGATGACCTATCTGAAAAATAGTGGACAACCTATCTGACCAATAGTGGATGACCTATCTGACCAATAGTGGATGACCTATCTGACCAATAGTGGACGACCAATCTGACCAATATTGGATGACCTATCTGACCAATAGTGAATGACCTATCTGACCAATAGTGGATGACCTATCTGACCAATAGTGGATGACCTATCTGACCAATATGAGACGACCTATCTGACCAACAGTGGACGACCCATCTGAACAAAGGTGGATGACCTATCTGACCAATAGTGGATGACCTATCTGGCCAACAGTGGATGACCTATCTGACCAATAGTGGACGACCTATCTGACCAATAGTGGACGACCTATCTGACCAATAGTGGACAACCTATCTGACCAATAGTGGACGACCTATCTGACCAATAGTGGACAACCTATCTGACCAATAGTGGACGACCTATCTGACCAATAGTGGACAACCTATCTGACCAATAGTGGACGACCTATCTGACCAATAGTGGACGACCTATCTGACCAATAATGGACGACCTATCTGACCAATAGTGGATGACCTATCTGACCAATAGTGGACGACCAATTTGACCAGTAGTGGACGACCTATCTGACCAATAGGTTGGTGGATGACCCATCTGACCAATAGTGGACAACCTATCTGACCAACAGTGGATGACCTATCTGACCAACAGTGGACGACCTATCTGACCAATAGTGGATGATCTATTTGACCAATAGTGGATGACCTATCTGACAAGTAGTGGATGACCTATATGACCAATAGTGGACGACCTATTTGACCAATAGTGGATGACCTTTCTGACCAATAGTGGACAACTTATTTGGCCAATAGTGGAGGACCTATTTGACCAATAGTGGATGACCTATTTGACCAGTAGTGGATGACCTGTCTGACCAATAGTGGACAACCTATCTGACCAATAGAGGATGACCTATCTGACCAATATGAGACGACCTATCTGACCAGTAGCGGATGACCTATCTGACCAATAGTGGACAACCTATCTGATCAATAGAGGATGACCTATCTGACCAATAGTGGACGACCTATCTGACCAATAGTGGACGACCTATCTGACCAATAGTGGATGACTTATCTGACCAATATTGGACGACCTATTTGACCAATAGTGGATGACCTATCTGAAAAATAGTGGATGACCTATCTGACCAATAGTGGACAACCTATCTGACCAATAGTGGATGACCTATCTGACCAATAGTGGACAACCTATCTGACCAATAGTGGATGACCTATCTGAAAAATAGTGGACAACCTATCTGACCAATAGTGGATGACCTATCTGACCAATAGTGGATGACCTATCTGACCAATAGTGGACGACCAATCTGACCAATATTGGATGACCTATCTGACCAATAGTGAATGACCTATCTGACCAATAGTGGATGACCTATCTGACCAATATGAGACGACCTATCTGACCAACAGTGGACGACCCATCTGAACAAAGGTGGATGACCTATCTGACCAATAGTGGATGACCTATCTGGCCAACAGTGGATGACCTATCTGACCAATAGTGGACGACCTATCTGACCAATAGTGGATGACCTATCTGACCAATAGTGGACAACCTATCCGACCAATAGTGGACGACCTATCTGACCAATAGTGGACAACCTATCTGACCAATAGTGGACGACCTATCTGACCAATAGTGGACAACCTATCTGACCAATAGTGGACGACCTATCTGACCAATAGTGGACGACCTATCTGACCAATAATGGACGACCTATCTGACCAATAGTGGATGACCTATCTGACCAATAGTGGACGACCAATTTGACCAGTAGTGGACGACCTATCTGACCAATAGGTCGGTGGATGACCCATCTGACCAATAGTGGACAACCTATCTGACCAATAGTGGATGACCTATCTGACCAACAGTGGACGACCTATCTGACCAATAATGGATGATCTATTTGACCAATAGTGGATGACCTATCTGACAAGTAGTGGATGACCTATATGACCAATAGTGGACGACCTATTTGACCAATAGTGGACGACCTTTCTGACCAATAGTGGACAACCTATTTGACCAATAGTGGAAGACCTATTTGACCAATAGTGGATGACCTATTTGACCAGTAGTGGATGACCTGTCTGACCAATAGTGGACAACCTATCTGACCAATAGAGGATGACCTATCTGACCAATATGAGACGACCTATCTGACCAGTAGCGGATGACCTATCTGACCAATAGTGGACAACCTATCTGATCAATAGAGGATGACCTATCTGACCATTAGTGGACGACCTATCTGACCAATAGTGGACGACCTATCTGACCAATAGTGGATGACTTATCTGACCAATAGTGGACAACCTATCTGACCAATAGTGGATGACCTATTTGACCAGTAGTGGATGACCTGTCTGACCAATAGTGGACAACCTATCTGACCAATAGTGGATGACCTATCTGACCAATAGTGGATGACCTATCTGACCAACAGTGGACGACCTATCTGACCAATAATGGATGATCTATTTGACCAATAGTGGATGACCTATCTGACAAGTAGTGGATGACCTATATGACCAATAGTGGACGACCTATTTGACCAATAGTGGACGACCTTTCTGACCAATAGTGGACAACCTATTTGACCAATAGTGGAAGACCTATTTGACCAATAGTGGATGACCTATTTGACCAGTAGTGGATGACCTGTCTGACCAATAGTGGACAACCTATCTGACCAATAGAGGATGACCTATCTGACCAATATGAGACGACCTATCTGACCAGTAGCGGATGACCTATCTGACCAATAGTGGACAACCTATCTGATCAATAGAGGATGACCTATCTGACCATTAGTGGACGACCTATCTGACCAATAGTGGACGACCTATCTGACCAATAGTGGATGACTTATCTGACCAATAGTGGACAACCTATCTGACCAATAGTGGATGACCTATTTGACCAGTAGTGGATGACCTGTCTGACCAATAGTGGACAACCTATCTGACCAATAGTGGATGACCTATCTGAAAAATAGTGGATGACCTATCTGACCAATAGTGGACAACCTATCTGACCAATAGTGGACAACCTATCTGACCAATAGTGGACAACCTATCTGACCAATAGTGGACAACCTATCTGACCAATAGTGGATGACCTATCTGACCAATAGTGGATGACCTATCTGACCAATAGTGGATGACCTATCTGAAAAATAGTGGACAACCTATCTGACCAATAGTGGATGACCTATCTGACCAATAGTGGATGACCTATTTGACCAATAGTGGATGACCTATCTGACCAATTGTGGACAACCTATCTGACTAATAGTGGATGACCTATCTGACCAATAGTGGACGACCAATCTGACCAATATTGGATGACCTATCTGACCAATAGTGAATGACCTATCTGACCAATAGTGGATGACCTATCTGACCAATATGAGACGACCTATCTGACCAACAGTGGACGACCTATTTGACCAATAGTGGATGACCTATCTGACCAATAGTGGACGACCTATTTGACCAATAGTGGATGACCTATTTGACCAATAGTGGATGACCTATCTGACCAATAGTGGATGACCTATCTGACCAATAGTGGATGACCTATCTGACCAATAGTGGCTGACCTATCTGACCAACAGTGGATGACCTATTTGTCCAATAGTGGACGACTTATCTGACCAGTAGTGGATGACCAATTCGACCAATAGTGGATGACCTATCTGACCAATAGTGGATGACCTATCTGACCAATAGGGGCTGACCTATCTGACCAACAGTGGATGACCTATTTGTCCAATAGTGGATGACTTATCTGACCAGTAGTGGAAGACCAATTTGACCAATAGTGGATGACCTATCTGACCAATAGTGGATGACTTATCTGACCAATAGTGGATGACCTATCTGACCAATAGTGGACGACCTATCTGACCAATAGTGGCTGACCTATCTGACCAATAGTGGACGACCTATTTGACCAATAGTGGATGACCTATCTGACCAATAGTGGCTGACCTATCTGACCAATAGTGGACGACCTATTTGACCAATAGTGGACGACCTATCTGACCAATAGTGGACGACCTATTTGACCAATAGTGGATGACCTATCTGACCAATAGTGGACGACCTATTTGACCAATAGTGGATGACCTATCTGACAAATAGTGGACGACCTATCTGACCAATAGGTCGGTGGACGACCCATCTGGCCAATAGTGGATGACCTATCTGACCAATAGTGGACGACCTATCTGACCAACAGTGGACGACCTATCTGACCAACAGTGGACGACCTATTTGACCAATAGTGGACGACCTATCTGACCAATAGTGGACAACCTATCTGACCAATAGAGGTTGAGCTATCTGACCAATAGTGGATGACCTATCTGACCAATAGGTCGGTGGACGACCTATCTGACCAACAGTTGACGACCTATCTGACCAATTGTGGACGGTCTATCTGACCAATATTGGATGAACTATCTGACCAATAGTGGATGACCTGACCAGTAGTGGACAACCTATCTGACCAATAGTGGACGACCTATCTGACCAATAGTGGACGACCTATCTGACCAATAGTGGACGACCTATCTGACCAGTAGTGGATGATCTATCTGACCAGTAGTGGATGACTTATCTGACCAAAAATGGATGACCTATCTAACCAATAGTAGACGACCTATCTGACCAATAGTGGACGACCTACATGAATTGTGGACGGTCTATCTGACCAATACTGGATGACTTACTTTTCATTGGTCTTCTCTCAATTCCAGAAGGAGCAAACTATCATACATGCCACTTTAGGTCCACTGCAGGCCACCATGGCTGGTAGAACAACTGATGGACCATATAGGGTAGAAGCCTCAGTGTTGGAGGAGCTATAGCTTTGACTATTAGGACAGAACATCCACTAAATGATTAAAAGCCATTAGTGGAAACATTAATGATCCTCCATTCTTTGGCCTGGCGAGCCCAACAACTTATTGGTGGCCCGTACGGATCATGTCTGCTCCCACCGCTATGCAGGAGCACCCAGCCAGCCAACCAAATTAATATTCATTGATTACCAAGACCACAGTCTGCTGACTCTTGGCTTCTATTCTCCACATTGTGTCTGCACTGCTGACCTGTGGTCTCCATATTGCCTCCACACTGCACACCTGCAGCCTCCTCGTTCCCCATTGCCTCCACACTGCTATCCTGTGGTCTCAATATTGCCTCCACACTGCTCACCCGCAGCCTCCTCATTCCATATTGCCTCCACACTGCTGCTCTGCCATCTGCGCACTCCAAATTGCCCACAGAAATGCTGACCTGTGGTCTTCACGCACCATAACTTTGGTCTCAACACCCCATATTGCCTCCACACTGCTGACCTGCAGCCTCTGATATTGCCTCACACTGCTGTTCTGGGGTCTCCACGCCTTCTATTGCCTCCATACTGCTGACACATGGCCTCCAAACTCTGCATTGCCTCTGCATATCAAACTTTTTATCTCCACACTCCAAGTGACCTAAACCTGGGCCCCCACACCCTAGAATGTTCTCCCACTGCCTTCACACTCCACATGGCCTCAATACTGCTGACCTGGGCCCCCAAACCATTCACTGCTGGCTTGCACCCTCAACATTGCCTCAACACTGCTGACCTGCGGCCTCCGCACTCCAAATTGCCCCCAAAAATGCTGACCTGTGCTCTTTGCCAGACCTTTGGTCTCGACTTCCCATATTGCCTCAACAAGAGCTGACCTTCGGCCTCTGACATTGCCTCACACTGCTGTTCTGGGATCTCGACACCCCATATTGCCTCCACACGGGGCCTCCAAACTCTGCATTGCCTTTGCACTTCAAACTTTTGTTCTACACACTCCAAATTACCTCAGCCTGGGCCTCCACACTCCACAATGTCTCAATACTGCTGACCCACAGCCACCAAACTCCACATGGCCTCCACACTACTGACTTGTCTCCACACTCCAAATGGTCTCAACACTGCTGACCTGGGCCCCCAAACCCCGCACTGCTGGCTTGCACCCTCAACATTGCCTCCACACTATTGACCTGTGGCCTCCACACACCACATTGCATCCACATTGCTGACCTGTGGCCTCCCCACTGCTAATCTGTGGTCTCCATATTGCCTCCACACTGCTGACCTGCAGCCTTCACACTCCTCATTGCCTCCACACTGCTGACCTGTGGCCTCTGCACTCCAAATTGCCCCTTAAAATGTTGACCTGTGGTCTTCACGCACCAAACCTTTGGTCTCAACACCCCATATTGCCTCCACACTGCTAACCTGCCTCCTGCGCATTCCAAATTGCCCCCAAAAATGATGACCTGTGGTCTTCACGCACCAAAACTTTGGTCTCGACACCCCATATTACCTCTACACTGCTGACCTGTGGCCTCTGACATTGCCTCACACTGCTGTTCTGGGGTCTCCACGCCTACTATTGCCTCCACACTGCTGACTTTGGTCTCCACACTCCAAATGGTCTAAACACTGCTGACATGGGCCCCAAACTCCGCACTGCTGGCTTGCACCCTCTACATTGCCTCCACACCACTGACATGTGGTCTCCACACTCCAAATGACCTCAACCTGGGCCTCTACAGTCTCAATACTGCTGACCCGCAGCCACCAAACTCCACATGGCCTCCACACTACTAACTTTGGTCTCCACACTCCAAATGGCCTCAACACCTGCTGACCTGAGCCCCCAAACCCCGCGCTGCTGGATTGCACCCTCAACATTGACTCCACACACCACATTGCATCCACGTTGCTGACCTGTGGCCTCCCCACTGCTAATCTGTGGTCTCCATATTGCCTCCACACTGCTGACCTGCAGCCTTCACACTCCTCATTGCCTCTACACTGTTGACCTGCCACCTCCACACTCCAAATTGCCCCCAAAAATGCTGACTTGTGGTCTTCATGCACCAAACCTTTGGTCTCGACACCCCATATTGCTGCCACACTGCTGACCTGTGGCCTCTGACATTGCCTCACACTGCTTTTCTCGGGTCTCTCTCCACGCCTACTATTGCCTCCACACTGCTGACACATAGCCTCCAAACTCTGCATTGCCTCTGCACTTTAAACTTTTGTTCTCCACACTCCAAATGACCTCAACCTGGGCCTCCACACTCCACAATAGTTCAATACTGCGGACCCACAGCCACCAAACTCCACATGGCCTCCAAACTGCTGACCTGCAGCCTTCACACTCCCCATTGCCTCCACACTGCTGACCTGTGACCTCCGCACTCCAAATTGCCCCCAAAAATGCTAACCTGTTGTCTTCACGTGCCAAACCTTTGGTCTCGACACCCTATATTGCCTCCACACTGCTGATCTGCGGCTTTCAAACTCTGCATTGCCTCTACACTTCAAACTTTTGTTCTCCACGCTCCAAATGACCTCAGCCTGGGCCTCCACACTCCACAATATCTCAATACTGCTGACCCGCAGCCACCAAACTCCACATGGCCTCCACACTACTGACTTTGGTCTCCACACACCAAATAGTCTCAACACTGCTGACCTGGGCCCCCAAACCCTGCACTGCTGGCTTGCACCCTCAACATTGCCTCACACTGTTGACCTGTGGCCTCCACACTCCACATTGCATCCACTTTGCTGACCTGTGGCCTCCCCACTGCTAATCTGTGGTCTCCATATTGCCTCAACACTGCTGACCTGCAGCCTTCACACTCCCCATTGCCTCCACACTGCTGACCTGCAGCCTCCGCACTCCAAATTGCCCCCAAAAATGCTGACCTGTTGTCTTCACGCGCCAAACATTTGGTCTCAACACCCTATGTTGCCTCCACACTGCTGACCTGCGGCCTCCGCACTCCAAATTGCCCCCAAAAATGATGACCTGTGGTCTTCACCTTTGGTCTTGACACCCCATATTGCCTCCACACTGCTGACCTGTGACCTCCACACTCCAAATTGTCCCCAAAAATGCTGACCTGTTGTCTTCACACGCCAGACCTTTGGTCTCGACACCCCATATTGCCTCCACACTGCTGTTCTGGGGTCTCCACGTCTACTATTGCCTCCAAACTCTGCACTTCAAACTTTTGTTTTCCACACTCCAAATGACCTCAACCTGGGCCTCCACACTCCACAATGTCTCAATACTGCTGACCCACAGCCACCAAACTCCAAATGGTCTCAACACTGCTGACCTGGGTCCCGAAACTCCACATTGCTGACCTGCTGCCTCCACGCTTTTTTTTTTTCCCCACTCAGTGTTGATCTGAGTTTAAAAAGTTTAAATCATAACGGATTCATCTTGTACAAGATCATATCAGTATCATTGCGTGTCAGTTTTTGAGCACTAATTGCCATTGTGGAAAAATATGTATCCATAGAAGTTGACCTTTTTTTTTTTCCCTTCCCCTTCCCCCTCCCCCCCCATCCCCTTTCCTCCCCCCCTATCCTCGAGCACGACCTCCCAACCCCTGCCTCCCTCCCTAATACAGCACAAGCTAGAAAACAACCCAACCAAGGAGTCCAAACAGAACCAGGGCACTCAACCAGATACAAATATATCAGAAATATCTATTGTGTAGACTACGCCATCAAAAGTATAAAAGACGAAAAAGACACAATGACAACACACATTAAAACATTTCACTAAACCACCCGGGAAATATAAAGCAACAATATATATATAAAGTTAATGGAGAATGAACTAATCACAATAATATTAATATTATCAAACTAATGAATTCATAGTACATGCGGCTACTCAACATATTACAAATGAATAATACCCCATCATAATCCCTAAATACAAAGCTCATAAATAGAGAGTGCAAGTATTTAATAATAAATTAACCCCTAATTACATATATATACTCAATGTATAAAGTGACCGTGCTAAGTAAACTACTGGTGCCTAATATAAAGTGCTATAGAGAGCAAAATGTTTCTATACTAGCTGCAATAAATCCAAAATCCTATTTGTGTAATTGTTCAATCCAAGAACTAAAGTGCTAATAAAATAAATATTAATTAAGAATGCAAGAATTAATGGTGCATAGAGCTAATGTATAGTCTATAAACTCCACTGGCCATCATACAGAGGCCATGGCAGTCTAGACAAATGAATCACAACAATGACAAGGAATTAAAAGCAAGATTGTGATACCGCATATACAACAATGGTCTGTCCCGGGTGTGCAAGACTCCCCCGCGCGCTCCGCCGTGTGCCCACAGCTTCTGTAATACTACCTAATACCACGGTTAGATAATAGTAAGGTGTGAGGAAAGCATTTGAGTAAGGATTTCTTTTAGCATCTTACTAAGATGTTCAAACTGCTTCTTCTTATCTTCCCACTTGGTTGCGGCAATTTCTATTTCTAGAACGCCTACAGTATTAGGCAAAGGTTGTAGCACACTTATAAAATTAATCAAAAAGGAGCTAATAATGCATAAAGCAAAAGAAGAGTAATAGAGAGGGGTTCTGAAGTTCCAATGTGCATCCACTCCTTGCACATAAAAGACAAAGCATTTGCATAGAATAGGAAAATCGAACACCCATAAGCGTAGCTGCATTTAAAAGAATGTCATTTTTAACACTAGTGAAAGTACAATACATAAGAATACAAAGTGATAGTATATATACAATAAGTGCAAATGTACCCGGAACACAGGTCACAGTACACAAACAAATAGGACCGCAGGTGAAAGGGAGCAAGGTAGGTATGCAGCATCTGAAGGGGAATGGTAGCCCCAACAAACACTCGATGTTTCGGCCTGCTAAGGCCTTTCTCAAGAGTCAGCATCTCTTGAGAAAGACCTTAGCAGGCAGAAGCATCGAGTGTTTGTTCTGCGTCCACCTGGTATCCTAGCTTGCTGCTTTACTTTGTAAGTCATCCTGCTGTAACATATATAATATGCATTTCATTGTATGTCTGTAAGAAGGTTCCAGAGGAATAAAATGTTTATGATTAGTGATGAGCGAGTAGTATTCGACCGAGCCGGTATTCGATCGAATACTACGCTGTTCGTCATACTCGATTTCGATCGAGTACAGCGGCGATGGCGCACTCACAATTCGTTTCCCCTCCCACCTTCCCTGGCGCGTTTTTTACACCAAGCACCATGCAGGGGGGGTGGGACAGGTCCTGGGAGGACGCTGGCATCGCGAAAACGGCGTCTACACGCATTGGCTGGAAAAACCATGTGACCTCGAATATACAAAACTCAGCACTTCCTCTTCGTCAGCATTAACAGCTTGAACTTAGTGAGGGACAGACGCTCACAGCAGGGAAAGACAGGCTGTCGCTGGCAGGGCCCCAGAAGCTCGGAATATCGCTTTTAC
Organism: Gastrophryne carolinensis; assembly: GCA_027917425.1. Taxonomy (NCBI): domain Eukaryota; kingdom Metazoa; phylum Chordata; class Amphibia; order Anura; family Microhylidae; genus Gastrophryne; species Gastrophryne carolinensis. The sequence goes on from CM051238.1 coordinate 454,794,413, forward strand.
CACCATCTATACCAGCTACCAGAAGACAAGACAGTCCTTAATAGCCCTTATTAGGGCTGCTACGCTGAACAGTATATAGCTCATTTTCTATTTAGTCAGGCAGGGCCCCAGAAGCTCAGAATATACCTTTTACCACCATATATACCAGCTACCAGAAGACAAGACAGTCCTTAATAGCCCTTATTAGGGCTGCTACGCTGAACAGTATATAGCTCATTTTCTATTTAGTCAGGCAGGGCCCCAGAAGCTCAGAATATACCTTTTACCACCATATATACCAGCTACCAGAAGACAAGGCAGTCCTTAATAGCCCTTATTAGGGCTGCTACGCTGAACAGTATATAGCTCATTTTCTATTTAGTCAGGCCGGGCCCCAGAAGCTCAGAATATACCTTTTACCACCATATATACCAGCTACCAGAAGACAAGACAGTCCTTAATAGCCCTTATTAGGGCTGCTACGCTGAACAGTATATAGCTCATTTTCTATTTAGTCAGGCAGGGCCCCAGAAGCTCAGAATATACCTTTTACCACCATATATACCAGCTACCAGAAGACAAGGCAGTCCTTAATAGCCCTTATTAGGGCTGCTACGCTGAACAGTATATAGCTCATTTTCTATTTAGTCAGGCAGGGCCCCAGAAGCTCAGAATATACCTTTTACCACCATATATACCAGCTACCAGAAGACAAGAGAGTCCTTAATCCCTTATTAGTGCTGCTATGTTGAACAGTATATAGCTCATTTTCTATTTAGTCAGACAGGGCCCCAGAAGCTCAGAATATACCTTTTACCACCATATATACCAGCTACCAGAAGACAAGGCAGTCCTTAATAGCCCTTATTAGGGCTGCTACGCTGAACAGTATATAGCTCATTTTCTATTTAGTCAGGCAGGGCCCCAGAAGCTCAGAATATACCTTTTACCACCATATATACCAGCTACCAGAAGACAAGGCAGTCCTTAATAGCCCTTATTAGGGCTGCTACGCTGAACAGTATATAGCTCATTTTCTATTTAGTCAGGCAGGGCCCCAGAAGCTCAGAATATACCTTTTACCACCATATATACCAGCTACCAGAAGACAAGGCAGTCCTTAATAGCCCTTATTAGGGCTGCTACGCTGAACAGTATATAGCTCATTTTCTATTTAGTCAGGCAGGGCCCCAGAAGCTCAGAATATACCTTTTACCACCATATATACCAGCTACTAGAAGACAAGACAGTCCTTAATAGCCCTTATTAGGGCTGCTACGCTGAACAGTATATAGCTCATTTTCTATTTAGTCAGGCAGGGCCCCAGAAGCTCAGAATATACCTTTTACCACCATATATACCAGCTACCAGAAGACAAGGCAGTCCTTAATAGCCCTTATTAGGGCTGCTACGCTGAACAGTATATAGCTCATTTTCTATTTAGTCAGGCAGGGCCCCAGAAGCTCAGAATATACCTTTTACCACCATATATACCAGCTACCAGAAGACAAGACAGTCCTTAATAGCCCTTATTAGGGCTGCTACGCTGAACAGTATATAGCTCATTTTCTATTTAGTCAGGCAGGGCCCCAGAAGCTCAGAATATACCTTTTACCACCATATATACCAGCTACCAGAAGACAAGACAGTCCTTAATAGCCCTTATTAGGGCTGCTACGCTGAACAGTATATAGCTCATTTTCTATTTAGTCAGGCAGGGCCCCAGAAGCTCAGAATATACCTTTTACCACCATATATACCAGCTACCAGAAGACAAGGCAGTCCTTAATAGCCCTTATTAGGGCTGCTACGCTGAACAGTATATAGCTCATTTTCTATTTAGTCAGGCAGGGCCCCAGAAGCTCAGAATATACCTTTTACCACCATATATACCAGCTACCAGAAGACAAGGCAGTCCTTAATAGCCCTTATTAGGGCTGCTACGCTGAACAGTATATAGCTCATTTTCTATTTAGTCAGGCAGGGCCCCAGAAGCTCAGAATATACCTTTTACCACCATATATACCAGCTACCAGAAGATAAGACAGTCCTTAATAGCCCTTATTAGGGCTGCTACGCTGAACAGTATATAGCTCATTTTCTATTTAGTCAGGCAGGGCCCCAGAAGCTCAGAATATACCTTTTACCACCATATATACCAGCTACCAGAAGACAAGGCAGTCCTTAATAGCCCTTATTAGGGCTGCTACGCTGAACAGTATATAGCTCATTTTCTATTTAGTCAGGCAGGGCCCCAGAAGCTCAGAATATACCTTTTACCACCATATATACCAGCTACCAGAAGACAAGACAGTCCTTAATAGCCCTTATTAGGGCTGCTACGCTGAACAGTATATAGCTCATTTTCTATTTAGTCAGGCAGGGCCCCAGAAGCTCAGAATATACCTTTTACCACCATATATACCAGCTACCAGAAGACAAGACAGTCCTTAATAGCCCTTATTAGGGCTGCTACGCTGAACAGTATATAGCTCATTTTCTATTTAGTCAGGCAGGGCCCCAGAAGCTCAGAATATACCTTTTACCACCATATATACCAGCTACCAGAAGATAAGACAGTCCTTAATAGCCCTTATTAGGGCTGCTACGCTGAACAGTATATAGCTCATTTTCTATTTAGTCAGGCAGGGCCCCAGAAGCTCAGAATATACCTTTTACCACCATATATACCAGCTACCAGAAGACAAGGCAGTCCTTAATAGCCCTTATTAGGGCTGCTACGCTGAACAGTATATAGCTCATTTTCTATTTAGTCAGGCAGGGCCCCAGAAGCTCAGAATATACCTTTTACCACCATATATACCAGCTACCAGAAGACAAGACAGTCCTTAATAGCCCTTATTAGGGCTGCTACGCTGAACAGTATATAGCTCATTTTCTATTTAGTCAGGCAGGGCCCCAGAAGCTCAGAATATACCTTTTACCACCATATATACCAGCTACCAGAAGACAAGGCAGTCCTTAATAGCCCTTATTAGGGCTGCTACGCTGAACAGTATATAGCTCATTTTCTATTTAGTCAGGCAGGGCCCCAGAAGCTCAGAATATACCTTTTACCACCATATATACCAGCTACCAGAAGACAAGGCAGTCCTTAATAGCCCTTATTAGTGCTGCTATGTTGAACAGTATATAGCTCATTTTCTATTTAGTCAGGCAGGGCCCCAGAAGCTCAGAATATACCTTTTACCACCATATATACCAGCTACCAGAAGACAAGGCAGTCCTTAATAGCCCTTATTAGGGCTGCTACGCTGAACAGTATATAGCTCATTTTCTATTTAGTCAGGCAGGGCCCCAGAAGCTCAGAATATACCTTTTACCACCATATATACCAGCTACCAGAAGACAAGGCAGTCCTTAACAGCCCTTATTAGTGCTGCTATGTTTAACAGTATATAGCTCATTTTCTATTTAGTCAGGCAGGGCCCCAGAAGCTCAGAATATACCTTTTACCACCATATATACCAGCTACCAGAAGACAAGGCAGTCCTTAATAGCCCTTATTAGGGCTGCTACGCTGAACAGTATATAGCTCATTTTCTATTTAGTCAGGCAGGGCCCCAGAAGCTCAGAATATACCTTTTACCACCATATATACCAGCTACCAGAAGACAAGACAGTCCTTAATAGCCCTTATTAGGGCTGCTACGCTGAACAGTATATAGCTCATTTTCTATTTAGTCAGGCAGGGCCCCAGAAGCTCAGAATATACCTTTTACCACCATATATACCAGCTACCAGAAGACAAGACAGTCCTTAAGAGCCCTTATTAGGGCTACTATGCTGAACAGTATATAGCTCATTCTAGCTATATACACACTGCACACAACGGCTGCTTTAGTGAGGGGTAGCTGCTGCTGCTGGAATAGGGACAGAAAGACTTCAGTGGTGTATTAGCACCTATATACAAAACTATATACACTCTGCTCAAAACGGCTGCTTTAGTGAGGGGTAGCTGCTGATGCTGGAATAGGGACAGAAAGACTTCAGTGGTGTATTAGCACCTATATACAAAACTATATTTTGCACTACTGTTTTGTGTCCTCTGTGCCAACAAAACCTTGTTATATACCCGGTGCGTATATAGGCACCATTTCACCTTCTGGCAGTATACGGCTGTATAGCCAGGTGTTCTTAAAAATATATTGATATTTGGCACTACTGTTTTGTGTCCTCTGTGCCAACAAAACACTGTTTTATACACGGTGCGTATAGGCACCATTTCACCTTCTGGCAGTATACGGCTGTATAGCCAGGTGTTCTTAAAAATATATTGATATTTGGCACTACTGTTTTGTGTCCTCTGTGCCAACAAAACACTGTTTTATACACGGTGCGTATAGGCACCATTTCACCTTCTGGCAGTATACGGCTGTATAGCCAGGTGTTCTTAAAAATATATTGATATTTGGAACTACTGTTTTGTGTCCTCTGTGCCAACAAAACACTGTTTTATACACGGTGCGTATAGGCACCATTTCACCTTCTGGCAGTATACGGCTGTATAGCCAGGTGTTCTTAAAAATATATTGATATTTGGAACTACTGTTTTGTGTCCTCTGTGCCAACAAAACACTGTTTTATACACGGTGCGTATAGGCACCATTTCACCTTCTGGCAGTATACGGCTGTATAGCCAGGTGTTCTTAAAAATATATTGATATTTGGCACTACTGTTTTGTGTCCTCTGTGCCAACAAAACACTGTTTTATACACGGTGCGTATAGGCACCATTTCACCTTCTGGCAGTATACGGCTGTATAGCCAGGTGTTCTTAAAAATATATTGATATTTGGCACTACTGTTTTGTGTCCTCTGTGCCAACAAAACACTGTTTTATACACGGTGCGTATAGGCACCATTTCACCTTCTGGCAGTATACGGCTGTATAGCCAGGTGTTCTTAAAAATATTTTTATATTTGGAACTACTGTTTTGTGTCCTCTGTGCCAACAAAACACTGTTTTATACACGGTGCGTATAGGCACCATTTCACCTTCTGGCAGTATACGGCTGTATAGCCAGGTGTTCTTCTTAAAAATATTTTTATATTTGGCATAACGCGTGGCCAAAAAAGTAAAACGTCTGAAATGCGGAGGGCTAGCGCAAAGGGACGTGGACGAGGACGGGGGCGCGGAAATGCTGGTGGGGGCACAAACCGCGTTGAAGCCAGTGGGGATACAATGCGTGCTGGTGAGGGGCAGCCAGCATTACGCTCATCCAGCTTCCCTGCCTTTATGGGACAGTTATGCGGGGGGCGGGGTACACCTCTGTTAAGGCCTGAGCAGCGTGAACAGGTGGTGCAATGGATGGCCGATAACGCTTCCAGTCACTTGTCCACCACCCAGTCATCCACACAGTCTCACTCTGACCCTCCTTCCTCCCAACCTGGCCAACAGAGTCAGCCCAACCTTGACCCCTCCCAGGACCTCTTTTCGGGTCCTTTTCCAGATGTGCTGCAAGAATCCCAGGAGCTAGCAGAGGAATTTGTTTGTAGTGATGCCCAAACACTTGAGTATCCGCCATCTGCTAGTGATGTGGACCCGGAACCAGCATCTGCTATCATGAGCGATGATGATGAGACGCAGTTGCCATCAAGGGAGGCTGTTGGAATGTCCAGTGGGCAGGAGGAGGAGCAGAGAGAGGAAGTGGAAGAGGAGGTGGTGGACGACGAAATGACCGACCCCACTTGGACAGGGGTGATGTCCAGCGGGGAAAGCAGTGGAGATGCGGTCTGCGCATCACCGAATAAGGCAGCAAGAGGCAGAGGACAGTCCAGAGGCAGAGGACAGTCCAGACAGAGAAGGCAGGCCACAGCCAGCAGGGCCGAAGCTCTTCCCGGCAGCAGGCAGTCGCGCGAAGCTCCCCCATCGAGGCCTCGTACTTCTGTGGTGTGGAGATTTTTTAACGTTTGCGCGGATGACAAACTGAGCGCGGTTTGCGCAATCTGCCACTCAAAACTGAGTAGGGGCTCTGAGAAGAGCAATCTGACCACCTCAGGCATGCGCCGTCACTTGGAATTAAAGCACTGGGCTGAGTGGGAGAGAGCAAACGCAATACAACCTGCGCCCCGTCTTGCTGCCACTGCCTCTTCCCCTTTGTTGTGTGCTGCCACTGCGGTCCAGACCTCCAGCCAGGACACCTCCACATCTGCCTCTGCCTCGGCTACTTTGGGGCCTTCTCCTTCAGCCCCACCTTCCCCCGCATCTTCGTCTGCACCTTCCATCTCTTCGTCCCATCAACTGTCCATCTCGCAGGCGTTCAACGGCAGGCGGAAGTACGCCTCCAGTCACCCCCAAGCCCAAGCCTTAACCTGCCTCATCTCCAAACTGCTGGCCCTGGAGATGTTGCCGTTTAGGCTTGTGGAGACGCAGGCCTTCCGCGACCTGATGGCGGCTGCCGCACCTCGCTATTCCGTCCCTAGCCGCCACTATTTTTCCCGGTGTGGCGTCCCCGCCCTGCACCAGCACGTGTCGCGTAACATCAGGCGGGCCCTGAGGTACGCAGTCAGCGCAAAGGTCCACTTGACCACCGACTCGTGGACAAGCGCTTGCGGCCAAGGACGCTACATCTCTTTGACGGCACACTGGGTGAATGTTGTGGAAGCGGGGACGGGGTCGCAAACAGGGACGGCCTACATACCACCCCCGCCCAAGATTGCCAGCACGGGTTCTGATAGACCCCCCTCCTCTTCCTCCTCCTCCTCCTCCTCCTCTGCCTTAACATCGCCCTCAGCCCCTAGCTGGAAGCATTGCAGCACTGGCGCGGGGAGACGTCAGCAGGCGGTGCTTAAGCTCATCAGCTTGGGCGACAGGAAGCACAGCGCCGCAGAGGTGAGGCACGCCATATTGCAGCAGACAGAGATGTGGCTGTCGCCGCTGCAGCTAGGACCAGGCATGGTCGTGTGCGATAACGGCCGTAACCTGGTGGCGGCTCTGGAGCTTGCAGAACTCAATCACGTACCATGCCTGGCCCACGTTTTTAATTTGGTAGTACAAAAGTTTCTAAAGACTTACCCCAACCTGGCAGAGCTACTGGTCAAAGTGCGGCGCTTGTGCGCTCACTTTCGGAAGTCAACTGTAGCTGCTGCTAGCTTAAAAAAAATCCAGCAACGCCTCCATTTGCCTCAACATCGGCTGTTGTGCGACCTGCCCACTCGCTGGAATTCCACCTATTGCATGTTGGCCAGGGTGTGTGAGCAGCAGAAAGCATTGATGGAGTACCAGATGATGCATCCACGCGTGCCTCCAACTCAGCTCCCTCAGTTTGCCAACCACGAGTGGCCATGGATGGCAGACATATGCGATGTATTGCGTATCTTTGAGGAGTCCACTAAGAAGGTCAGCAGCGAGGACGCTATAGTGAGCGTAACCATCCCGCTCCTATGCGTCCTTAAAGAATCGCTCATCGCAATAAGGGAGAACGCATTGCACACAGAGGAGACGGGGGTAGGAGGAGACGCAACGCAGGTAGACAGTCAGACCACACTTTTGTCTGCTGCTCGGTGGCAGTTGCAGGAGGAGGAGGAGGAGGAGGACAACGTGGAGGTGGCTGTGGAAGAGGATGCTGGCGGCGAGGGTAGCAGTCAGGCTGTGTGCGTCCCATTGGTTCAGCGCGGATGGGGCGGAGAGGAGGAGGAAGAGGAGGAAATGGAAAATGATCCTTCTGGTGGGGGCAGTGAGGTCATGCCTACTCAGAGTCTGGCACACATGGCTGACTTCATGCTGGGCTGCTTTTCCCGGGACATACGTGTTGTCCGGATATTGGAGAACAAACTATACTGGGTCTTCGCACTCCTGGACCCCCGGTATAAAGATAACTTCTCCTCTTTTATTCCGGTAGAGGAGAGGACGAATCGATTACTGGAATACCAGAGGGAACTCTTGCAGAACATGATGCAGATTTTCCCACCCAGCATCGCTGGCGGCAGAGAGGAGAGTGTCTCCCAGAGTCTGACAACATCGATCAGGCCCACAGCCACCAGGGGAACACTCTCCAAGGTGTGGGACACGTTCATGTCACCCCCTCGTGCAACTTCCATCACTGCGGGGCCCGCTATCAGCAGGAGGGACAAGTATCGGCGGATGTTGCGGGACTACCTGGCAGACCACACCCCTGTCCTCCCCGATCCCTCGGCGACCTACACTTACTGGGTCTCCAAGTTGGACACGTGGCTGGAACTGTCCCTGTACGCCTTGGAGGTGCTTGCCTGCCCTGCCGCCAGCGTGCTATCAGAAAGGGTGTTCAGCGCAGCCGGGGGCATTATAACCGATAAGCGCAGCCGCCTGTCAACCGACAGTGCCGACAGGCTGACGCTAATCAAAATGAACAGCAAGTGGATTGACCCGGACTTTGCTTGTACAACAGTGGAAAGCAGCCAAGAGTGAAGTTCCATCTGTATGAAGTGCCATTTCCTCCTCCTCCTCCTCCTCCTCCTTAACCGCCGTAGAATTGCTGTATTAATAAAAAAAATTATGGCTCACCTCTTGGGCTTAATACAATCAATTTTTAAGAGGTCTCAGCTCGTGGGACTCCACACAATTTTTAAGAGGTCTCAGCTCTTGGGCCTCCACACAATTTTTAAAGGGTCTCAGCTCTTGGGCCTCCACACAATTTTTAAAAGGTCTCAGCTCTTGGGCCTCCACACAATTTTTAAAAGGTCTCAGCTCTTGGGCCTCCACACAATTTTTAAAAGGTCTCAGCTCTTGGGCCTCCACACAATGTTTGAGAGGTCTCAGCTCTTGGGCCTCCACACAATTTTTAAAAGGTCTCAGCTCTTGGGCCTCCACACAATTTTTAAAAGGTCTCAGCTCTTGGGCCTCCCCTACTGCTGGGGTGACACACTGTAACAAACCTCCTCCTGTAAGCTTCCCCTACTGCTGGGGTGACACACTGTAACAAACCTCCTCCTGTAAGCTTCCCTGACTGCTGGGGTGACACACTGTAACAAACCTCCTCCTGTAAGCTTCCCCTACTGCTGGGGTAACACACTGTAACAAACCTCCTGTAAGCTTCCCTGACTGCAGGGGTGCCACACTGTAACAAACATCCTCCTGTAAGCTTCCCCTACTGCTGGGGTGACACACTGTAACAAACCTCCTCCTGTAAGCTTCCCTGACTGCAGGGGTGACACACTGTAACAAACCTCCTCCTGTAAGCTTCCCCTACTGCTGGGGTGACACACTGTAACAAACCTCCTCCTGTAAGCTTCCCTGACTGCAGGGGTGCCACACTGTAACAAACCTCCTCCTGTAAGCTTCCCCTACTGCTGGGGTAACACACTGTAACAAACCTCCTCCTGTAAGCTTCCCTTACTGCTGGGGTGCCACACTGTAACAAACCTCCTCCTGTAAGCTTCCCTGACTGCAGGGGTGCCACACTGTAACAAACCTCCTCCTGTAAGCTTCCCCTACTGCTGGGGTAACACACTGTAACAAACCTCCTCCTGTAAGCTTCCCCTACTGCTGGGGTAACACACTGTAACAAACTTCCTCCTGTAAGCTTCCCTTACTGCTGGGGTGCCACACTGTAACAAACCTCCTCCTGTAAGCTTCCCTGACTGCTGGGGTGACACACTGTAAGAAACCTCCTCCTGTAAGCTTCCCCTACTGCTGGGGTAACACACTGTAACAAACCTCCTCCTGTAAGCTTCCCCTACTGCTGGGGTGACACACTGTAACAAACCTCCTCCTGTAAGCTTTCCTGACTGCTGGGGTGCCACACTGTAACAAACCTCCTCCTGTAAGCTTCCCTGACTGCAGGGGTGCCACACTGTAACAAACATCCTCCTGTAAGCTTCCCCTACTGCTGGGGTGACACACTGTAACAAACCTCCTCCTGTAAGCTTCCCTTACTGCTGGGGTGCCACACTGTAACAAACCTCCTCCTGTAAGCTTCCCTGACTGCAGGGGTGCCACACTGTAACAAACATCCTCCTGTAAGCTTCCCCTACTGCTGGGGTGACACACTGTAACAAACCTCCTCCTGTAAGCTTCCCTGACTGCAGGGGTGACACACTGTAACAAACCTCCTCCTGTAAGCTTCCCTTACTGCTGGGGTGCCACACTGTAACAAACCTCCTCCTGTAAGCTTCCCTGACTGCAGGGGTGACACACTGTAACAAACCTCCTCCTGTAAGCTTCCCTTACTGCTGGGGTGCCACACTGTAACAAACCTCCTCCTGTAAGCTTCCCTGACTGCTGGGGTGACACAATGTAACAAACCTCCTCCTGTAAGCTTCCCTGACTGCTGGGGTGACACACTGTAACAAACCTCCTCCTGTAAGCTTCCCCTACTGCTGGGGTAACACACTGTAACAAACCTCCTCCTTTAAGCTTCCCTTACTGCTGGGGTGACACAATGACACAAGAGGACCTGTCTGACCACATCTCACACACACACACACAATGACAATTAGGGGTGGGGTCTATTTATTTTCCCCCTCCTGTGCCATCTGTGGTTGTCATTAGGCAACGTGATTTTAAGGGGTGCAGAATTTTGTTCTTTTTTGTACAGTTTGGCTTGGGGTCCATGGCAATGTAGAGGAAAGAAGGTTTCCTTGTCTTGTCTCACTTTACGTAGAAGTAATATTGTGTTTGGAGTGTATTATTGAGAGGCTGTGATAGTGGCGTAATAGTGCGACTTGGGCGCGTTATATGCACCCAGACATGCTTCCCCTGCTGTCCCAGTTGCATTCCAGCAGTGTTGGCATCATTTTCTGATGTTTCAGGGTGGACTTGGTGACCTCCAAGTGGTCGAATTGAGATTTCCAAGTGTCGAGCATTTTTTTCCCATAGACTATAATGGGATTCGATATTCGGTCGAGTAGTCGAGTAACGCGGTCTATTCGAATCGAAATTCGAAATTTCGAATATTTCACTACTCGCTCATCTCTATTTATGATCTCATTTATTTATTTTTTTTTTTAAAGTTTTTATTTTGCAATAAACAGACATACATGACACAACAGTACAAGTCATTTGAAAGGCATTAAGGTGCCGCAGGCACCCAACTTCATAACTGGCAGAAAGGTGACAACACTGACAATCATTCACACAGCTTTCATCCCGGACCCTTGGTAGATCTTGCTTCCATCCCGGTTCAAGAACCGGACAGAGAGGCTGAAGTCAGTCATTAGACGGTGCACACGGGCTTCACAATCCCCTACATTATTTGTTAGGTATCAACTCACGGTCCCAGCTCCCCAGATATACTGTAGATGTTATACTTGACCCCAGAAATCCTCCTCCAGGCCCCCCCCTCCCCCCCGGGCTCACTCAGCGTCATACGCTGACTCTTGGCTCTGCAGCCATGGATCCCAGACCTTTTCGAACTTATCTGGCACTCCCCTTGCGGCGTATGTCAATTTATACATGGTGAGTTTCTGGTTAACTAGTCTTTTCCATGATTGCACTGAGGGCCTAGCGGGGTGTCTCCAGTTCATCAGGATGCACTTCCTGGCGTAGAAGAGCAGCAACCGGACCAGGACCTTTAGAGCCCTCAGTTCCGAGAGCGACTCCACCACCCCAAGAAGACATATGGAGATAGACCTCTGTATCTGAAAACCCACCACTCTGCTGATCAGACCCATCACACCCTCCCAGAAGCCCGTCAGGACCTCGCATGACCAGATCATGTGTATCCATGAGCCACTACCTTTCCCGCATCTAGGACATATATCAGTATCAGTTAGGCCCATTCTGTGCAGACGAACCGGGGTGATGTAAGCCTGATGGATCCACTTGGTCTGGATGAATCTATCCCTAGCTTCCACAACCGTCGCATGTAGGTTATCCATTATCTCCTCCCAGTCGTCCCGGTCCAGGCTTGGGTCTAGGACCTGCCATTTAGACTCAATCTTACTCCTAGGGGACTCCAGTTCTCCTATCAAGCATTTATACATCGCTGAGAAAGGCTTTTTAAGGTTCTCGTCTCTGATTACATTTTCCACCTTGGACACTGTGATCCTCGGGCCCTCCCTCCGGAATTGGGCGTGCAGTGCATGTCTGAGTTGTAGGTAACGGAAAAAGTCCCGATTGGACAGATGAAACTCTTCCTTGAACTGATCAAAGGACATCAGCACCCCTCCTCTATATAGTTGCCCAATCTGCTTAACACCTTTCCTTGACCAGAACAGCGGGTCCTGCATAGCACCCATTTCTGGCAACCTGGGGTTGTCCCATAGAGGGGCATGGGGGGACCACGCCGGGTCATCTCCCGCCCTCATCCCAAGCTTGGCCGCCCTCTCCCAGATGTTGCTGGCCGCCCTCATACACGTGGTCGCCTCTCGGATCCCTCTCGTGCCCCTGTACGCCAGGGAAGTCAACCTTTCAGGGGAGCCCAGCAGTGCCACTTCCAAGCACACCACCGGATTGTCCCGCGGTAGGCAAATCCACCAATGAACAAACAGGAGCTGCGTTGCATAAAAGTATAATTGCATGTGTGGCACCGCCAGTCCCCCGGTATCTATTTGCGCCTTCATTATCTGTCGATTTAGCCTTGGGGGGGAATGACCCCATATAAAGCTGAAGATGTTCGACTCCAGTGCTTTAAAATGGGAGACTGGAAGCATTATTGGGGAGGCCTGGTATATGTATAGGAATTTGGGGAGGAAAATCATTTTAAATATATTGATTCTGCCCATGACCGACAGGGGAAGGTTCGCCCACTGGGTGACTCTTTGCTTCAATTTCACCACTACCGGAGAGATATTGAGAGAGACAAACTCCTCAGTCCGCCCACTTATCACAATCCCCAGGTACTTAAATAGCAGGACTCTCTTTAGTTGGGACCTTGGGGAGATATCACGGGGGTCAGTCCCATCAACTTGCAACAGGCTAGATTTATCCCAGTTGACCTTCAATCCGGAGAATCTCCCAAACACCCCAATGGTATCCAGAGCAGCCTCTAAGGACTCATAGCTATCCGCTAGGTATAGCAGGGTGTCATCAGCGTAAAGTGAAATCTTCTCCTCTATCTCCCCCAGCCTCCACCCAGTAATGGTTGGAGAGTTCCTAATGATGATTGCCAACGGTTCAATGGCCAGCGCGAAGAGCATCGGCGAGAGCGGGCAGCCCTGCCTAGTCCCCCTATTTAGCACAAAAGGGTTAGAGTAGCAGCTGTTGACCCGCACTCTGGCCGTTGGGCGGTCGTATAACAGCTTTATATATGCTATAAAACTCGTGGGGAGCCCAAATCTGGCCAGCACTGCCCAGAGATACACCCATTTGATCGAATCAAAGGCCTTCTCATTGTCCAGTGAGGCTATCGCCCGGCTGCCACAGTTGTCGCGTACTATCTGCAGGTTGGATATCAGTCTGCGCAGATTTATCCCCGTTGTGCGTCCCGGCATAAAGCCTGACTGGTCAGGCCCGATCAACTGCAGTATGACCCTGTTTAACCTATTGGCAAGGATTTTGGCCAGTATTTTGGCATCTTGATTTAAGAGGGAGATGGGCCTATATGATGCACATATATCGGGGGGTTTCCCTTCTTTGTGGATAAGAACCACATGCGCTTCATGGAAGGAGGCCGGGAGACTCCCATCGTCCAACGCCTGTTTCAGAACCTCCCAAAGTCTAGGGGCGATCCGATCCATCTCCTGCTTATACCACTCGGCCGGCAATCCATCAGGCCCAGGCGCTTTCCTACCGGGAAGTGCTCTCATCGCGTTCTTAACTTCCTCCACAGTGATGGGAGAGTCAAGAGATTCCCGATCGGCTGGAGCCAGTTCAGGGAATTTAATTTGGTCCAGATAGTTCTCCAGCTCATCCATCCCGTAGTTGACCCTAGAGGAGTACAAGGCCGAGTAGTATCTGAGGAACTGTTGTGCAATTTTCTCACCCTCTGTTACCGTCTCTCCTGCTACCACTATCCCGGCAATACTATTGGATTTGTTTTCAGCCCTTGCTAGATAGGCCAGAGTCTTGCCATTTTTGTCCCCTTTGTCAAATATCAACGCCTGCTTATGTAACAATAGTTTCCTAGTTGAGTCGGATAGTAACAGATTATATTCTCGTGTAAGAGACGTCAGATACGAATGTGCCCTATCGTCTGCCGAGGCAATGAATTCCTCTTCCGCGCGTGCGAGTTTACTTTCGAGGTCTATCCGATCTTCCCCTTGCTTCCCCCTGACCGCCTTTATGGTGCTTATGGCGCATCCCCTAGTAACCGCCTTAAAGGCATCCCATCTCACTCCCGCAGTCGTTTCGTCCGCATTACACTCCCAGAAAACTTCCGCAGCAGAGGCCAGCCCATCTCTGACTTCAGGAGTCTCTAACCACAGGGGATTCAGGGTCCATCCAACCCGGCTTACCCGTGTCCGCAACAGCCCAACCCCCAACAGCATGGGTGAGTGGTCCGATATGCCCCTCGGAAGATAGTCACAGGACGTCACCCTCGCTAGCAGATCAGGTGATGAGAACGCAAGGTCTATCCTGGACAGGGACCTATGCGTGGCCGAATGACAGGAAAAAGCCTTATCAGTTGGGTGTTTCCACCTCCATAGTTCCTGTAGGCCCATCGCATCTGCCCAGGACGCCAGCTGCGTCTTAGGGCCCGGTCTCTTGTCCAGTCTATCCAACGCTGAGTCCAGCACCATATTAAAGTCTCCCATCAACAATATCGGGGTCGGGGGGTAGTTGACTACTTTCTCCATAATCCGGTGCAATACTTGGATATTGAAGGGCGGGGGGATATAAATGTCAACTATAATTACATCTGTATCCATAAGCTTGGCGTGGATGATTACATAGCAACCCTCCCGATCCGTCTGCACAGAATACAACACAAATGGGGTACCCTTGGAGATGAGTATCGAGACCCCTCTAGAGTAGGATGAAAAGAGAGCATGAAATGAGTCCTGAATCCAGGATCTCCTAAGAGCGAGTCCCCTCCGCCCCATTAGGTGGGTCTCCTGGAGGATTACCACACTGGGTCTATATCTCTTGACAAACTGGAGGACCGTGGACCATTTGATTTTATCATTTAGCCCCCTGACATTCCAGGAGAGAATCTTACAATCACCCATACTCATAGATCAGAGTGTTAACCCCTCTATCAGATATCAAACTGCACCAACTAGTCAGCCCCTCCACGCGTTCACACCTAACTTCCATGGTCCGTTTACCATTCGTCCCATCCATACCAACATAACAACACACATTATACAAACTCTTAAACTCTAAATTGTATATACACATACCACTCCCGCCCACCCCCACCCCGCTCCACCACCCCCAAACTTTGGCGAGCTTCATTCCCCCCCAACAATACAATACAACAACGGTGTAACTAGTTGCACCGGGGTGCGTAGACCCACTGCCTATGGGCCCATAACATAACCTTACCCTAAGCATGTACAGGCTGGCGACGTAGTCACCAAGGGTTCCAAGGGGGCGAGATAGGGGAAATCAGGGGCGACAGGCAGGAATGATTAGGAAGGGGGGGAGGTGCGGTCGGGGGGAGAGGCAGGGTAGACCGGACAAGGGGGGGCTGACAGGAGTAAAGGATAGTAAGGGGGGGGGTCAATGGGGAGGGGGCCATCACCCCATGGGAATCCAGAGCCACGGCTCTCCTGCAATGATCATAACAGGATATAATGCGACTAGAGCAGCCAGAACAGATTTCCACAAAATTACAACAGTTCACGACAGTTTCAACAGCCATCAACCTACAAACTAAACTGGGCGGCATCTAGACACCGGACCCAGCTCCAGGCGGACCGCAGCAGAGGAGAGGGCCCCGGGCAATGGGCACCCCCATCAATTCAAGTAATGCTGAATTTGAGAAAATGTTGTCTCCACCCTGGGCCCAGGTCGTTAGGCTCCAGGTAGAGAGTCCAACCAAGCATTAGCGTCCTCAGCCGACGTGAAGAATCTGGTCGTCTCTCCATCTTGCACGCGCAATCGTGCTGGAAACATCATGGCGTATTTAATTCCTTTCCGTCTAAGCCTCTCTCTCACGCCATTAAAGGAGCGCCTCAGCTTTTGGACCTCCGAAGTGAAGTCCGGGAAGAAGGATAATCGGGTGTTGTTGAAAGTCGCCACTCCCTTCATTCTAGCCGCAGCCAGGATAGCGTCCCTGTCTCTATAATGGAGGACTTTGAATATAAAGGGCCTTGGCGGTGTCCCCGGTGGCAGGGGTCTCGTGGGGATCCTGTGCGCTCTCTCCACTGTGAAAAATTTGGATAGATTCAACAAATTGCTCTGGAGAGGCTCCCTCCACTTTTTCAGGCAGGCCAAGGATCCGGACGTTATTTCTCCGATTTCTATTTTCAGCGTCCTCTGCCCTCCCCATGAGAGTGGTCACCTGCCTCCGCAGGGTGGCGATTTCTTCCGAATGGGTGGAGAGTCGGTCCTCTGCGTCACCGATTCTCCTCTCCGCCTCCCCGGCGCGGTCACGGATCTTATCCAAGTCATGGCGGAAGTAGTTAAATTGTTCCTGTAGAGTGTCAAATTTAGCTGTGAGAGCACTCTGACATGAGGCAATAGCTGCCATTATAGCTGCAGTATCAGGGTTGGAGGTCCCCTGCTCAGCCCCACAAGGGGTCTCCATTGTTTGCGTACTACAGGCGGCCACGGTTGTTCTGCGCTTCTTATTGCCTCTCATATGTAGGGGGGCCCCCCGGCTGAAACAGCCCCGTTAGGGTAGGATCCAAAGACAGGAGACCACAGTCCACCCCAGGCACTCAGGGTTCTTTTGAGGGGGGGTATAGAAAGCAAAAGAGCGTCCAGGTGGTCCCAGACCAACCCCACAGATAGGGAAGGGGTTCTCAGCCCCGGGGCAGAGCTTTGTGACCTTCGGCCTCCTCTGATGTGCCTCGATCCCTCAGAACGGATGTCGCATCTGTCCCGGGCAGGAGACGCACAGTCACCCCAGCCAGAGGCGGTACAGAGATGAGTATCACAGGCTCACTAGTCCTCTCAGGGCATGCAGTGCCAAGTGCCGCTGTGGGAATGATTTGCAGATCCCAGGAGTAGCTCAGGGGGAGTCATCAATTGCTGGTGGCACTACTGCAGTTTGGGAGTGCTTCACACCGGACTATAGTGGACTACTCCTTCTGGAATACAGGAGCCAGCAGGATGGAGGGGAGGGAAAGAAGAAGGGGAGACCCGGCACCAGGGCAGGTTATTTGGCTGTGCACTGCTTATGCTGCTTATCAGATCTGATCAGATTCTCCCTCCCTCACTCTCTCCAATATGGCGTCTGCCTTTATTAAGTTTCGCGCCTTCCACGCGCTGCTTTCCATTCAGGGAGGTGTCTGCACTACCCCCTCCGTCCCAGCCCAAGGCAGTTCAGGGGATGTTGCTATGGAGGAGCCTCCCGCCGTCGCCTATGTTCCCCCACGTGGGTCCAGGGCCCGCCGCCGCCCCCCCCCACACCTCGCACCGCAGGGAGTACCTTGCTGCGGGGAGGCGAGACTCACTCTCCGTGCGCCGATCACTCCTCCGTCACCACCCGCCGTCAGGGAGAGGCCGCCTCTGCTGCTGCCAAATCCGGTATGATGGCTCCCTCCGCTCACACGCCGAGCCGCCACCTCTCTGCCGCATACGCGGGCCGGGAGTCTGTCACCGCCCCCCTCGCTCCTCACACCGCTGCACGCCCGGGCACCTCCGCTCACCGCACCGCCGCAGCCCAGCTCAGGATCAGACCGCCGCCTCCGCTGACAGGTCCCGGACACCGGCCTCTCTCCTCCGCTCACACACCGGGTCCACCTCCTTCCACGTGCGCCCGCCGCCACTCACGATGGCCGTCTCCGCCGCCGCTGCACTGCACACCGGCTCGATCCCAGGATCAGGGAGAGCCTCAGCAAAGGTTCTGGCCGCTCAGCCACCACAGCCAAGGTATTATTTCAGGATTATAGCAGGGAGCCCCGTTCAGGCACGTCTACTCAGGTCGCCATCTTGGCCACGCCCCCATGATCTCATTTATTAATGAATTATTATGAAATCACTAATATTACTGATAAATAGGTAACTTGGGATGGATGGAATCTGTGGATGTCTGCCATTTGTTATGATTCTGATCCAGGGCTGGCTGATACAAGGGAAATTATACACATATAATATAACATAAGGTTTATTTTGGTGAATTGCATCAATATTCATTATATATATATATATATATATATATATATATATATATATATATGTGTGTGTGTGTGTGTGTGTGTGTGTGTGTGTGTGTGTATGTGGGTGTATAGGTATGTATATATATGTATATATGCACAGATGCACAGTAATGTTATGTCTTAACTTCAACTATTTAAGTGAAACCATATGTAAGGTATAGTGTTACATGACTAGTTCTTGTAATAGGAGGAGTTGGAGGAGGGAAAAAAAGGTTGGACCAGAAGGATAACATTTTAAGGACAAAGGACGGAGTCTTTCGGGATCTCTCTGCTTTGGCTCTGAACGGACAACATGGGAGACATGAATAACTGGCCACACAGGCAGTATGGCGGGGGTTGGGTGAAAGATCAGGTCCTAGTTTAATTAGTCTAAGAAAGAATTGCAGTTCTTTGTGTGAACTCTACTTACATCTCTGGACATTGCAACATATCATATTTACACCATTCATATTATTTTTCCGTAATGTAACTGGCTCTATCTTAATTAAATCCATTTATTGATTTTTTGGTTTTGGCCAATACTTGTTCCTTAAATTATCATAGCTAAGATCATATTGTGGATGGCCCAAAACAGTTCTTGTTAAAGCAAAACAAGGAAATGAACTATATTACAAATGGCGTTATTACAATGTTACTTTGCACTTTGTCCATGGGCAACCTTCCTCCGTGCTGTACCATGTAAATCCTTGTGGGAAGGAACGATCCAGCTTAAGTGCAGAAACCTCACATATCCAAGTCTGGAGTTCCCCTTTATTTCCCCCTGTTATAAATGCACGGGTCCTTATCTCTTCAGGAAGGGGAATTAGCATTTATGTGTTGGACAGCGCAGATCACAGACCCCCCCCTGCTGATTGTCACACCTCTAGTCTGAGAAGACTCCGCTGGGTCTGCAGCTCGCTGGACCCCTGGCTGTGAATTTGTCACATGAAAAATGGGAGCTGCAGACATCCGGCACCAACACAAATCGGACCATAGCTGCGCCCCCATCTGTTCCAGCACCAAACCAGGTACAGAATCAGAACCGGCTCACAAAACCGCACACGGGGATAGGTTACTGCGGGCACAGCAATGAAGGAAAACCCGGTAAACGGAGATCTAAGGTTCTGACCCACTTAGGGACCCCATTTCTGGACTCATCGGATGCCCGGCGTCCAGCCCAATCGTTTGATATCGCTTCCAAAGCCATATGACTCCCCTGCTCAGAGTTATAACCCCTAAAGGGTTTTAGGGGCTGAAGCGAGCCCCAGAACAGTGGGAGGTGACAACCCGTCCCACAGAGGGGAGGGGGTGGAGGGGTCTCGCCACATAAAGAGGGTAACCCTGAGCCAGGCATTTGTCACTCCTGGAGAGGTCACGAATCACACGTGCTGGAGGTGCCCACCCACACAGCTTGCCACTTACCTCTTGTGGAAGCCATCAGCACCACTACTCTGCAAACTGCATACTAAGGTAACTGATTATTGTGTCTCTGTGTAACTCACTCTATCCTGTAACCGTCTCAGAACAGCATATTTGTATCATCTGTATCATTTCATATTCCATCATAGCCAAATGTTTGTTATCACTGCCTAGTGTGCGCTCATTGCATTAAAACTTACATTTTAACTTGAGCGATCTGTTTGCCTTAAACCAAGAATCTGTGTGTCTGCAGGCTTTGGGCCTGGTATTCCTTATAGGAGGGATCGGACTAGGGTTTTGGGGAACGCGGTCTGTGTTTACGGAGGTCCCTGATTTATAGTTGGATCACGTGACCCGCGGTTCCCTGACACCTTGTATATAACTCAGCTCTATCCCGTGGACTTATGATTTGGGGCTGCCATTCCCCTTCAGATGTGTACTGTGACCTATTTTCAGTGTACATTTGCACTTATTGTATATATACATTCACTTGTATTCTTACGTATTGTACTTTCACCAGCATTAAAAACGACATTCTTTTAAATGCAGCTACGCTTATGGGTGTTTGATTTTCCTATTCTATGCAGATATTTCTAGAACGCCTTCCATCCCTTGTATCCAAGAGTCTATGGTTGGGGGATTTGGCTTTTGCCAGAATTTGACAATATGATATTTAGTACCTAACAGCAATACCCCCCAACCATCCCGATTTTCCCAGGACTGCCCCGCTTTTTTTTTTTTATAACGTGGTCCCGCGGCGCATGCTCTTGTCCCCCCCCCTCATGTCCCGCGCCGTCACCAGGGGTTTGCCGCAGCCTCTTGTGTCTGTGTGTCTATGTGTGTCTGTGTATGTGTCTGTGTAAGTGTGTGTATGAGTCTGTGTGTATGTGTCTGTATGTGTGTGTCTGTGTATGTGTGTGTGTCTGTGTATGTGTGTGTGTATGAGTCTGTGTGTATGTGTCTGTATGTGTGTGTCTGTGTATGTGTGTGTGTCTGTGTATGTGTGTGTGTCTGTGTATGTGTATGTGTGTGTATGTGTGTGTGTCTGTGTATGTGTGTGTGTCTGTGTATGTGTATGTGTGTGTATGTGTGTGTATGTGTGTATGTGTGTGTGTGTATGTGTATGTGTGTGTCTGTGTATGTGTCTGTGTCTGTGTATGTGTCTGTGTCTGTGTATGTGTGTGTATGTGTGTGTGTCTGTGTATGTGTGTGTGTCTGTGTATGTGTATGTGTGTGTATGTGTGTGTGTCTGTGTGTGTGTCTGTGTATATGTGTATGTGTCTGTGTGTATGTGTCTGTGTATGTGTGTGTGTCTGTGTATGTGTGTGTGTGTGTGTGTGTGTGTGTGTGTGTGTGTGTATGTGTCTGTGTATGTGTGTGTGTGTGTGTGTGTGTGTGTGTGTGTGTGTGTGTGTGTGTGTCTGTGTATGTGTGTGTATGTGTGTGTGTCTGTGTATGTGTGTATGTGTGTGTATGTGTGTGTGTCTGCATATGTGTGTGTGTGTCTGTGTATGTGTCTGTGTATGTGTGTGTGTCTGTGTATTATGTATTATGTATACTTATAGTATATATTCAGCTGTTTTGGGGGAGTTTCCGGAAGAAAAAATAATATTTGAAAACAGATGAAAATGGATGGTCTGAGTTTAGGAACATACAAGATGGAGCAACCCACGGTGAACAGAAGAGACACAGAAGGGACATGACTGGAGGTCAGGTGACCACAGTCGGTAGATGGGACCTTACCTGGAGCAGATGCTCTAGACCCGGCGGCACACCCTTGAGCAACGTGAGGTCGGTCTCCGGTGGGGGAGCGGTGGGTGGGTAGGTATCGGGAGGGGCATATGGGGCGATGACATTGTAACTGGGGGGCTCATCCTCAGTGGATTTACCTGCAGTAAACAGAGACGTGATTGGTTTGCAGTCACTGGGAGGTGTGTATATCTAAAAGCATGGAGCCCAAGAGCTGACACTTACCTGTGGAGGACATATGTAGACAGGCAGGTGAGTAACCTGGATGAAACTTACAAACACGACCACTTACTATAAAGACGGGTGGCCAGTGAGGTCAGCAGGAGCCCTACGGGAAAAGAACATCAGTTTCGTATGCTATGGGGCCCGGGGAGAAACTATGAGGTCACAGAATGATTTCTAGGGATTGGGGAGAGACTATAAAGTCACAGAATGATTTCTAGGGATTGGGGAGAGACTATGAGGTCACAGAATGATTTCTAGGGATTGTGGAGAGACTGTGAGGTCACAGAATGATTTCTAGGGATTGTGGAGAGACTATGAGGTCACAGAATGATTTCTAGGGATTGTGGAGAGACTATGAGGTCACAGAATGATTTCTAGAGATTGGGAGAGACTATGATGTCACAGAATGATTTCTAGGGATTGGGGAGAGACTATGAAGTCACAGAATGATTTCTAGAGATTGGGGAGAGACTATGAGGTCACAGAATGATTTCTAGGGATTGGGGAGAGACTATGAGGTCACAGAATGATTGTAGGGATTGGGGAGAGACTGTGAGGTCACAGAATGATTTTAGAGATTGGGAGAGACTATGAGGTCACAGAATGATTTCTAGGGATTGAGAAGAGACTATGAGATCACAGAATGATTTCTATAGATTGGAAAAAGACTATGAGGTCACAGAATGATTTCTAGGGATTTGGGGAGAAACTATGAGGTCACAGAATGATTTCTATGGATTGGGGAGAGACTATGAGGTCACAGAATGATTTCTAGGGATTGGGGAGAGACTATGAGGTCACAGAATGATTTCTAGGGATTGGGGAGAGACTATGAGGTCACAGAATGATTTCTAGGGATTAGGGAGAGACTGTGAGGTCAGAGAAAGATTTCTAGGGATTGGGGAGAGACTATGAGGTCACAGAATGATTTCTAGGGATTAGGGAGAGACTGTGAGGTCACAGAATGATTTCTATGGATTGGGGAGAGACTATGAGGTCACAGAATGATTTCTATGGATTGGGGAGAGACTATGAGGTCACAGAAAGATGTTAGGGATTGGGGAGAGACTATGAGGTCACAGAATGATTTCTACGGATTGCGGAGAGACTATGAGTTCACAGAATGATTTCTAGGGATTGGGGGGAGACTATGAGGTCACAGAAAGATTTTAGGGATTGGGGAGAGACTATGAGGTCACAGAATGATTTCTATGGATTGGGGAGAGACTATGAGGTCACAGAATGATTTCTAGGGATTGGGAAGAGACTATGAGGTCACAGAAAGATGTTAGGGATTGGGGAGAGACGATGAGGTCACAGAATGATTTCTAGGGCTTGGGGAGAGACGATGAGCTCACAGAAGGATTTCTAGGGCTTGGGGAGAGACGATGAGGTCACAGAATGATTTCTAGGGCTTGGGGAGAGACGATGAGGTCACAGAATGATTTCTAGGGCTTGGGGAGAGACTATGAGGTCACATAATGATTTCTAGGGATTGGGGAGAGACTATGAGGTCACAGAATGATTTCTAGAGATTGGGGAGAGACTATGAGGTCACAGAATATTTTTATGGATTGGGGAGAGAATATGAGGTCACATAATGATTTCTATGAATTGGAGAGAGACTATGAGGTCACAGAGTGATTTCTATGGATTGTGGAGAGACTATGAGGTCACATAATGATTTCTAGGGATTAGGGGGAGACTATGAGGTCACAGAATGATTTCTATGGATTGGGGAGAGACTATGAGGTCACAGAATGATTTCTAGGGATTAGGGAGAGACTATGCGGTCACAGAATGATTTCTATGGATTGGGGAGAGACTATGAGGTCACAGAATGATTTCTATGGATTGGGGGAGACTATGAGGTCACATAATGATTTCTAGGGATTGGGGAGAGACTATGAGGTCACAGAATGATTTCTAGGGATTGGGGAGAGACTATGAGGTCAGAGAATGATTTCTAGGGATTAGGGAGAGACTATGAGGTCACAGAATGATTTCTATGGATTGGGGAGAGACTATGAGGTCACAGAATGATTTCTAGGGATTGGGGAGAGACTATGAGGTCACAGAATGATTTCTAGGGATTGGGGAGAGACTATGAGGCCACAGAATGATTTTAGGGATTGGGGAGAGACTATGAGGTCACAGAATGATTTTAGGTATTGGGGAGAGACTATGAGGTCACAGAATGATTTCTAGGGATTGGGGAGAGACTATGAGGTCACAGAAAGATGTTAGGGATTGGGGAGAGACGATGAGGTCACAGAATGATTTCTAGGGCTTGGGGAGAGACGATGAGGTCACAGAATGATTTCTAGGGCTTGGGGAGAGACGATGAGGTCACAGAATGATTTCTAGGGATTGGGGAGAGACGATGAGGTCACAGAATGATTTCTAGGGATTGGGGAGAGACTATGAGGTCACAGAATATTTTTATGGATTGGGGAGAGACTATGAGGTCACATAATGATTTCTATGAATTGGAGAGAGACTATGAGGTCACAGAATGATTTCTATGAATTGGAGAGAGACTATGAGGTTACAGAGTAATTTCTATGGATTGTGGAGAGACTATGAGGTCACAGAATGATTTCTAGGGATTGGGGAGAGACTATGAGGTCAAAGAATGATTTCTATGGATTGGGGAGAGACTATGAGGTCACAGAATGATTTCTAGGGATTGGGGAGAGACTATGAGGTCACAGAAAGATGTTAGGGATTGGGGAGAGACTATGAGGTCACAGAATGATTTCTAGGGATTGGGGAGAGACTATGAGGTCACAGAATGATTTCTAGGGATTGGGGAGAGACTATGAGGTCACAGAATGATTTCTAGGGATTGGGGAGAGACTATGAGGTCACATAATGATTTCTAGGGATTGGGGAGAGACTATGAGGTCACAGAATGATTTCTAGAGATTGGGGAGAGACTATGAGGTCACAGAATATTTTTATGGATTGGGGAGAGAATATGAGGTCACATAATGATTTCTATGAATTGGAGAGAGACTATGAGGTCACAGAGTGATTTCTATGGATTGTGGAGAGACTATGAGGTCACATAATGATTTCTAGGGATTAGGGGGAGACTATGAGGTCACAGAATGATTTCTATGGATTGGGGAGAGACTATGAGGTCACAGAATGATTTCTAGGGATTAGGGAGAGACTATGCGGTCACAGAATGATTTCTATGGATTGGGGAGAGACTATGAGGTCACAGAATGATTTCTATGGATTGGGGGAGACTATGAGGTCACATAATGATTTCTAGGGATTGGGGAGAGACTATGAGGTCACAGAATGATTTCTAGGGATTGGGGAGAGACTATGAGGTCAGAGAATGATTTCTAGGGATTAGGGAGAGACTATGAGGTCACAGAATGATTTCTATGGATTGGGGAGAGACTATGAGGTCACAGAATGATTTCTAGGGATTGGGGAGAGACTATGAGGTCACAGAATGATTTCTAGGGATTGGGGAGAGACTATGAGGCCACAGAATGATTTTAGGGATTGGGGAGAGACTATGAGGTCACAGAATGATTTTAGGTATTGGGGAGAGACTATGAGGTCACAGAATGATTTCTAGGGATTGGGGAGAGACTATGAGGTCACAGAAAGATGTTAGGGATTGGGGAGAGACGATGAGGTCACAGAATGATTTCTAGGGCTTGGGGAGAGACGATGAGGTCACAGAATGATTTCTAGGGCTTGGGGAGAGACGATGAGGTCACAGAATGATTTCTAGGGATTGGGGAGAGACGATGAGGTCACAGAATGATTTCTAGGGATTGGGGAGAGATTATGAGGTCACAGAATATTTTTATGGATTGGGGAGAGACTATGAGGTCACAT
The DNA here is from genome assembly GCA_027917425.1 of Gastrophryne carolinensis. NCBI lineage: Eukaryota > Metazoa > Chordata > Amphibia > Anura > Microhylidae > Gastrophryne > Gastrophryne carolinensis. The sequence continues at coordinate 454,819,784 of CM051238.1, forward strand.
AATGATTTCTATGAATTGGAGAGAGACTATGAGGTTACAGAGTGATTTCTATGGATTGTGGAGAGACTATGAGGTCACAGAATGATTTCTAGGGATTGGGGAGAGACTATGAGGTCAAAGAATGATTTCTATGGATTGGGGAGAGACTATGAGGTCACAGAATGATTTCTAGGGATTGGGGAGAGACTATGAGGTCACAGAAAGATGTTAGGGATTGGGGAGAGACTATGAGGTCACAGAATGATTTCTAGGGATTGGGGAGAGACGATGAGTTCACAGAATGATTTCTAGGGATTGGGGAGAGACTATGAGGTCAGAGAATGATTTCTAGGGATTGGGGAGAGACTATGAGGTCAGAGAATGATTTCTAGGGATTGGGGAGAGACTATGAGGTCAAAGAATGATTTCTAGGGATTGGGGAGAGACTATGAGGTCACATAATGATATCTATGGATTGGGGAGAGACTATGAGGCCACAGAATGATTTTAGGGATTGGGGAGAGACTATGAGGTCACAGAATGATTTCTAGGGATTGGGGAGAGACTATGAGGTCACAGAAAGATGTTAGGGATTGGGGAGAGACTATGAGGTCACAGAATGATTTCTAGGGATTGGGGAGGGACTATGAGGTCACAGAAAGATGTTAGGGATTGGGGAGAGACTATGAGGTCACAGAATGATTTCTATGGATTGGGGAGAGACTATGAGGCCACAGAATGATTTTAGGGATTGGGGAGAGACTATGAGGTCACAGAATGATTTCTAGGGATTGGGGAGAGACTATGAGGTCACAGAAAGATGTTAGGGATTGGGGAGAGACTATGAGGTCACAGAATGATTTCTAGGGATTGGGGAGGGACTATGAGGTCACAGAAAGATGTTAGGGATTGGGGAGAGACTATGAGGTCACAGAATGATTTCTATGGATTGGGGAGAGACTATGAGGTCACAGAAAGATGTTAGGGATTGGGGAGAGACTATGAGGTCACAGAATGATTTCTAGGGATTGGGGAGAGACTATGAGGTCACAGAAAGATGTTAGGGATTGGGGAGAGACTATGAGGTCACAGAATGATTTCTATGGATTGGGGAGAGACTATGAGGCCACAGAATGATTTTAGGGATTGGGGAGAGACTATGAGGTCACAGAATGATTTTAGGGATTGGGGAGAGAATATGAGGTCACAGAAAGATGTTAGGGATTGGGGAGAGACTATGAGGTCACAGAATGATTTATAGGGATTGGGGAGAGACTATGAAGTCACAGAATGATTTCTAGGGATTGGGGAGAGACTATGAGGTCACAGAAAGATGTTAGGGATTGGGGAGAGACTGTGAGGTCAGAGAATGATTTCTAGGGATTGGGGAGAGACTATGAGGTCACAGAATGATTTCTAGGGATTGGGGAGAGACTATGAGGTCACAGAATGATTTCTAGGGATTGGGAAGAGACTATGAGGTCACATAATGATTTCTAGGGATTGGGGAGAGACTATGAGGTCACAGAATGATTTTAGGGATTGGGGAGAGACTATGAGGTCACAGAATGATTTCTAGGGATTGGGGAGAGACTATGAGGTCACAGAATGATTTCTAGGGATTGGGGAGAGACTATGAGGTCACAGAATGATTTCTAGGGATTGGGAAGAGACTATGAGGTCACATAATGATTTCTAGGGATTGGGGAGAGACTATGAGGTCACAGAATGATTTTAGGGATTGGGGAGAGACTATGAGGTCACAGAATGATTTCTAGGGATTGGGGAGAGACTATGAGGTCACAGAAAGATGTTAGGGATTGGGGAGAGACTATGAGGTCACAGAATGATTTCTAGGGATTGGGGAGAGACTATGAGGTCACAGAAAGATGTTAGGGATTGGGGAGAGACTATGAGGTCACAGAATGATTTCTAGGGATTGGGGAGAGACTATGAGGTCACAGAATGATTTCTAGGGATTGGGGAGAGACTATGAGGTCACATAATGATTTCTAGGGATTGGGGAGAGACTATGAGGCCACAGAATGATTTTAGGGATTGGGGAGAGACTATGAGGTCACAGAATGATTTCTAGGGATTGGGGAGAGACTATGAGGTCACAGAAAGATGTTAGGGATTGGGGAGAGACTATGAGGTCACAGAATGATTTCTAGGGATTGGGGAGAGACTATGAGGTCACAGAAAGATGTTAGGGATTGGGGAGAGACTATGAGGTCACAGAATGATTTCTAGGGATTGGGGAGAGACTATGAGGTCACAGAATGATTTCTAGGGATTGGGGAGAGACTATGAGGTCACAGAATGATTTCTAGGGATTGGGGAGAGACTATGAGGTCACAGAAAGATGTTAGGGATTAGGGAGAGACTGTGAGGTCAGAGAATGATTTCTAGGGATTGGGGAGAGACTATGAGGTCAGATAATGATTTCTAGGGATTGGGGAGAGACTATGAGGTCACAGAATGATTTCTAGGGATTGGGGAGAGACTATGAGGTCACAGAATGATTTCTAGGGATTGGGGAGAGACTATGATGTCACAGAATGATTTCTAGGGATTAGGGAGAGACTGTGAGGTCAGAGAATGATTTCTAGGGATTGGGGAGAGACTATGATGTCACAGAATGATTTCTAGGGATTAGGGAGAGACTATGAGGTCACAGAATGATTTCTAGGGATTGGGGAGAGACTATGAGGTCACAGAATGATTTCTAGGGATTGGGGAGAGACTATGAGGTCACAGAATGATTTATATGAATTGGAGAGAGACTATGAGGTCACAGAATGATTTCTAGGGATTGTGGAGAGACTATGAGGTCACAGAATGATTTCTAGGGATTGGGGAGAGACTATGAGGTCACAGAATGATTTCTAGGGATTGGGGAGAGACTATGAGGTCACAGAAAGATTTTAGGGATTGTGGAGAGACTATGAGGTCACAGAATGATTTCTATGGATTGGGGAGAGACTATGAGGTCACAGAATGATTTCTATGGATTGTGGAGAGACTATGAGGTCACAGAATGATTTCTAGGGATTGGGGAGAGACTATGAGGTCACAGAAAGATGTTAGGGATTGGGGAGAGACTATGAGGTCACAGAATGATTTCTAGGGATTGGGGAGAGACTATGAGGTCACAGAAAGATGTTAGGGATTGGGGAGAGACTATGAGGTCACAGAATGATTTCTATGAATTGGAGAGAGACTATGAGGTCACAGAATGATTTCTATGGATTGTGGAGAGACTATGAGGTCACAGAATATTTTTATGGATTGGGGAGAGACTATGAGGTCACAGGATGATTTCTATGAATTGGAGAGAGACTATGAGGTCACAGAGTGATTTCTATGGATTGTGGAGAGACTATGAGGTCACAGAATTATTTCTATGGATTGTGGAGAGACTATGAGGTCACAGAATTATTTCTATGGATTGTGGAGAGACTATGAGGTCACAGAATTATTTCTATGGATTGTGGAGAGACTATGAGGTCACAGAATGATTTCTATGAATTGGAGAGAGACTATGAGGTCACAGAATGATTTTAGGGATTGGGGGAAAAAAAGAGTCTATAAAGATTACAAAGCAAGGACCATAGAGGTATCTATAGAGTATAGCAAGTGGGGACATATGGAAGAATAGAGAGATCTATAGGGTATAATATAAGCAGTTCATAGAGAGTAATAGAGGGATCTATAGAGTATAGTAAGTGAGGTCATAAAAGGGAATAGAGGGATCTATAGGGTATAAAAAGTGGGTCATAGAGAGTTATAGAGAGATCTTTAAGGTATAGTAAGCATGTCAAAGAGAGGATACTATAGTATATATAAAGATGGATTATAGGGGAGTATTAGAGGGATCTATAGTGCATAGTTTGTGGGATCATAGAGAGAAAAAAGGGAGATCTATAGGGTATGGTATGCAGGTATCTATAGGGTATATCATGTAGTGTCACAGAGAGTAATAGAGGGATCTATAGGGTATAGTAATGGAGAGTAATAGATATATGGGGAGTATTATGCGGGAGTATAAGCAGCGAAAGGAGGTTCGGTGGTAATAGTGGTGCAGTAATAATCAGAGGCAGGTGGTCAGGTGGTAATTGTGGTGCAGTAATAATTGGAGGCATATGGTTAGGTGGTAATAGCGGCTCAGTAATAATCGGAGGCAGGGGGTCAGGTGGTAATAGTGGCGCAGTTATAATCGGAGGCAGGAGGTCAGGTGGTATTAGTGGTTCAGTAATAATCAGAGGCAGGGGGTCAGGTGGTAATAGTGGATCAGTAATAATTGGAGGCAGGAGGTCAGGTGGTAATAGCGGGGCAGTAATAATCGAGGCAGGAGGTCAGGTGGTAATAGCGGTGCAGTAATAATCGGAGGCAGGAGGTCAGGTGGTAATAGCAGTGCAGTAATAATCGGAGGCAGGAGGTCAGGTGGTATTAGTGGTTTAGTAATAATCAGAGGCAGGGGGTAATAGCAGGGCAGTAATAATCGGAGGCAGGAGGTCAGGTGGTAATAGCGGGGCAGTAATAATTGGAGGCAGGAGGTCAGGTGGTAATAGCAGCGCAGTAATAATCGGAGGCAGGAGGTCAGGTGGTAATAGCGGTGCAGTAATAATTGGAGGCAGGAGGTCAGGTGGTAATAGCAGCGCAGTAATAATCGGAGGCAGGAGGTCAGGTGGTAATAGCGGATCAGTAATAATTGGAGGCAGGAGGTCAGGTGGTAATAGCCTGGCAGTAATAATCAGAGACAGGAGGTCAGTGGTGATAGCGTTGCAGTAATAATCAGAGGCAGAAAGGTCAGGTGGTAATAGCCTGGCAGTAATAATCAGAGACAGGACGTCAGTGGTAATAGTGGGGCAGTAATAATCAGAGGCAGAAAGGTCAGGTGGTAATAGCGGGGCAGTAATAATCAGAGACAGGACGTCAGTGGTAATAGTGGGGCAGTAATAATCAGAGGCAGAAAGGTCAGGTGGTAATAGCCTGGCAGTAATAATCAGAGACAGGAGGTCAGTGGTGATAGCGTTGCAGTAATAATCAGAGGCAGAAAGGTCAGGTGGTAATAGCCTGGCAGTAATAATCAGAGACAGGACGTCAGTGGTAATAGTGGGGCAGTAATAATCAGAGGCAGAAAGGTCAGGTGGTAATAGCGGGGCAGTAATAATCAGAGACAGGACGTCAGTGGTAATAGTGGGGCAGTAATAATCAGAGGCAGAAAGGTCAGGTGGTAATAGCCTGGCAGTAATAATTAGAGACAGGACGTCAGTGGTAATAGCGGCGCAGTAATAATCGGAGGCAGGGGTGAGGTGGTAATAGCGGGGCAGTAATAATCAGAGACAGGAGGTCAGTGGTAATAGCCTGGCAGTAATAATCAGAGACAGGAGGTCAGTGGTAATAGCGGGGCAGTAATAATCAGAGACAGGAGGTCAGTGGTAATAGCGGGGCAGTAATAATCAGAGGCAGAAAGGTCAGGTGGTAATAGCCTGGCAGTAGTAATCAGAGACAGGAGGTCAGTGGTAATAGCGGGGCAGTAATAATCAGAGACAGGAGGTCAGTGGTAATAGCGGGGCAGTAATAATCAGAGGCAGAAAGGTCAGGTGGTAATAGCCTGGCAGTAGTAATCAGAGACAGGACGTCAGTGGTAATAGCGACGCAGTAATAATCGGAGGCAGGGGGGTGAGGTGGTAATAGCGGGGGAGCGTAGCATGGTAACATATATAGCGATACTACCAGAGGCGTTGCAGAGCGTTCAGTCGTCTGGGATGTTGTTTAGTTACATGGACAGGATGGAGGGGGGTCGGGGGGAGTAACAGCCTGGAGTAACGGGGGGGAGGGAGAGCATCCCCTAATACTAACCCATTACAGATCAGGGAGGGAGGGTAGATGCCCTATATCAGGACTGTCCCTATCAGATATAATAGCCACACTCCCCTGCAGCCGCTGCATCCATTATAGGACTTAATTTATTATTCCTCTGTATATGACGATGCCTCTGAAGGGTTAAACCTGCAGCGTCCTCCTCTCGGCTGGGCGAGGCCTGAAACATTGGGAATCTGCCAGATCTCAGGCTGGGAAGGAGGCCCAGCATTACACCCATCCGCCGCCCCGATTATTGACCCCGCAATCTATGCTGCGACTGCATGGAGGTGAAACCAGCTTTAGGGGCATTATATTGCCCCATAGACTTCCTTATGGGCGATCAAACCGATCGTCTTCAGTGTTGTAGAGCTTGCATTATAATGGCGGTCATGACACTGATTGGCCATCAGGTGACAGTGTTATATAGGAAATCCAGTGTTTGTATTGGATCAGGATGCTTTCGGTTTGTTGACTTCGTTAGGGCGAGGACATTATTTAGCTTTAAAGTGGACCAAAACCCACGGCAATCGGCCTGGGAATCTATAAGATTCCCGGGTCCATCGATTCCCTCCCCCCCCCAGGTCACCCCATACACTTACCTTGCTTCCCGATCCAACAGCGCATTCGCATCCCTGCTGTCCCTCTAGCAAGGCGCATGCCCACGTCTGCCATTCACAAATGGATGGTGACCTCCTGCCTCCGATTACTACTGCCCCGCTATTACCACCTGACCTCCTGCCTCCGATTATTACTGCCCCGCTATTACCACCTGACCTCCTGCCTCCGATTATTACTGCCCCGCTATTACCACCTGACCTCCTTGCTCTGATTATTACTGCCCCACTATTACCACCTGACCTCCTGCCTCTGATTATTACTGCCTCGCTATTACCACCTGACCTTCTGCCTCTGATTATTACTGCCCTGCTATTACCACCTGACCTCCTTGCTCTGATTATTACTGCCCCACTATTACCACCTGACCTCCTGCCTCTGATTATTACTGCCTCGCTATTACCACCTGACCTCCTGCCTCTGATTATTACTGCCCTGCTATTACCACCTGACCTCCTTGCTCTGATTATTACTGCCCCACTATTACCACCTGACCTCCTGCCTCTGATTATTACTGCCCCACTATTACCACCTGACCTCCTGCCTCTGATTATTACTGCCCTGCTATTACCACCTGACCTCCTGCCTTTGATTATTACTGCGCCGCTATTAGCACCTGACCTCCTGCCTCTGATTATTACTGCCCTGCTATTACCACCTGACCTCCTGCCTTCAATTATTACTGCGCCGCTATTATCACCTGACCTCCTGCCTCTGATTATTACTGCCCTGCTATTACCACCTGACCTCCTGCCTTCGATTATTACTGCCCCACTATTAACACCTGACCTCCTGCCTCCGATTATTACTGCACCGCTATTACCACCTGACCTCCTGCCTCCGATTATTACTGCACCGCTATTACCACCTGACCTCCTGCCTCCGATTATTACTGCACCGCTATTACCACCTGACCTCCTGCTGTGACAGACGCTCTGTCTTTTGGGTGTCATCACTATTCCATTGCCCACTGGGTCATTCACTGGCCTTTTCTTAATTAGGTTCCAGGCAATGTCATTGTATTTTGATACGTCACAGACAATGGCATTGTTCTGATTGAGTGTATTACAGACGTCTCTATTGTATTGCTGATTGCGTCACCGGCAGAGTTGAGGAATTGTGTGCCCTGCTGCTATTGGTCGGTGTGGTTGTCATTGCATGGAGACTTGTGTATATAAGGCCTAGAGTGGCACTAATAAAGTCTACTTCACCTTCACCCTCAATACTGAAGTTCTGTCTCTTATTGGGGGAAACGCTATATTACAATTCACTAGCCCTTGTAAGGGCTGTTCCTGCTTCCTCACGGACGACTCTGGAATTCCAGCAGCACCTCTTACGATTGGGAAAAGGACGTCTCGGGCGGTGAAGCCCTCCGGCGATAAGGGTTATCGCTACAATTGGTGGCAAGCGGTCGGATGGTCCTTTCTACCCAGAGAGAGTGCTACCCTGATGGAGAGTCAGTATGACAAGTTGAAAAGGCTGACCCTGAAGGATCTACTCGAGAGCCGGGGAAGGTCAGCTAGCAACCGCCCACGTGAGGAACTGATAGCCGAGCTGATCGAAATGGATCGTGCAGCAGTGAGGACCGAAACCAATATAGAGACCGATGAAGACGCTGCTCTCGTTCAAGCGGTTCGGAACAGATTGTCGGTCTATGGCCCGAATCCATCACAGGAACTGATCGACCGAGTCTTCGCCGCAGCGGAGGCAGAGGCCAGTAAGCGAAGGGAAGATCGGCGACTTTCAACCCAGCAGCCTCTCAGTCTCAGTTACACTGGGGGGAGAAAGATTCCATTTGCAGCATTTAAGTCCTTCCAGGAAAATTACGACGAGATTGACGGATTTTTGGCCGATTTTGAACGGCAGTGCGCTTTACACCGGGTACCCACGGAGGAATGGGTCACCATATTATCAGGGAAACTATCTGGGAAAGCTTCCGATGCTTTCCGGGCCATCTCTGATGCGGACTTACCACACTACCATCTGGTAAAGGAGGCTTTGTTAGCCCGGTACGCTGTCACCCCGGAAGCCTACAGGCGACGATTTCGGGAATCCCAAAAGAAGGGAGGGGATTCTTACACGGAGTGGGCATGTCGCCTCCATCGTACAGCATCACACTGGGTCACGGGATGCAAAGCCACGACCACTGAGGATGTACTACAGTTGTTTTTACTAGAACATTTTCTCAATGCCCTGCAACCAGAGCTAAGAGAGTGGGTACGTGACCGGAGGCCTCTAACGCTACCTGAGGCTGCGCGTCTAGCCGACGAGTACACCGATGCTCGCCGGACAGAACAGTCCGCTCCAAAACCACAACCTCCCATCAAATTTCAAGCACCTGTGGCTTCCGCGCCAACTCGTGACTCTGGGCCACATAGGCCAGCGCAGCAACCGAACCTCTCCACAGTTCAGTGCCATCGTTGCAAACAATGGGGACATTATCGCAGTGATTGCGCCCTAGAGCGTCCCCGAAACACGTGGAGGCAAAAACAACCTTCCACCTCCCGTACTCCTGCGGCACACTGTTTGGAAGCTGAGAGCAGTTCGGAAGAGTATCTGGGGGTACTGTATGAAGCTGATCCCGTACAAGCGGCCATCCAAGACAACCGACAGCACCATCGCCAGGAGGTACGAGTCAATGGGCGCACCGCGCAAGGATTACGCGACACCGGAGCCACACTTACCTTGCTCCAACCTCATTTGGTCAAGAACAAAGACCGCACTGGACACACCGTTGCAGTAAGGGTGGCGGGGGGAGCTGTGTTTCGACTCCCCACCGCCCGAGTACATCTTGACTGGGGCGCTGGATCCGGCAGGGTACAGGTGGGACTTATGGACAACTTACCAGCAGAAGTACTATTGGGAAATGATCTAGGACCAATGACTTCTGCCTACGCTACCTCTGGACCAGCCAGCGTCAACCCTGTTACAACCCGGTCTCCAGCCCGAGCTGCCGACTCCAGCCCACTGGTCGGGGAGACCCAGGGGTTTCGCCTGCATCATGTCATGTCTGTTACTAGAAGCCAAGAAGAGGATCAGCCATCAGGTTACGTCCTTCCAGAAGGGAAACTTATGCCAAACACTATTTTTGTTGGGGGCATTGGCCGTCGGATTAATCAGCCTGAAATTAAGGATGTTTTTTCAAAGTATGGCGCTGTAAAGAATGTCAAAATTATTAGGGATGCCTCTGGCGTTTCTAAGGGTTATGGTTTTGTCTACTTTTACGATGATGTAGATGTGCAGAAGATTGTGGATTCTCCGATCAGCTTCCATGGAAAGAGATTGAAACTTGGGCCAGCTATAAGAAAGCAAAGCACCTGTGCACACATCCAACCAAGGACTTTGGTGCTGAACTCACCAACGCCACAATATCCCAGTGTTTGGACCCCACCCATGATCGATTCCTATGTACAGCCCACGTCAATGTTTAGTCCGGTTACTCACTATGTGCAGACTTGTCCTTACACAGAACTCTGCCCCTAACAAGAGTCCGGACAGCCCCACGTTAACCCGAACAGGGTCAATCCGGGTCTGCCGGGTGTTCCACAAAAAGGGGGCATTGTGACAGACGCTCTGTCTTTTGGGTGTCATCACTATTCCATTGCCCACTGGGTCATTCACTGGCCTTTTCTTAATTAGGTTCCAGACAATGTCATTGTATTTTGATACTGTTACAGGCAATGTCATTGTATTTTGATACGTCACAGACAATGGCATTGTTCTGATTGAGTGTATTACAGACGTCTCTATTGTATTGCTGATTGCGTCACCGGCAGAGTTGAGGGATTGTGTGCCCTGCTGCTATTGGTCGGTGTGGTTGTCATTGCATGGAGACTTGTGGCACTAATAAAGTCTACTTCACCTTCACCCTCAATACTGAGTTCTGTCTCTTATTGGGGGAAACGCTATATTACAATTCACTAACCCTTGTAAGGGCTGTTCCTGCTTCCTCACGGACGACTCTGGAATTCCAGCAGCACCTCTTACGATTGGGAAAAGGACGTCTCGGGCGGTGAAGCCCTCCGGCGATAAGGGTTATCGCTACACCTGCCTTCGAATATTACTGAGTTTCTATTACCACCTGACCTCCTGCCTCTGTTTATTACTGAGCCGCTATTACCATCTGACCTCCTGCCTCTGATTATTACTGCCCCGTTATTGTCACCTGACCTTCTGCCTCCGATTATTACTGCCCCGCTATTACCACCTGACCTCCTGCCTCCGATTATTACTGCCCCACTATTACCACCTGACCTCCTGCCTCCGATTATTACTGCACCGCTATTACCACCTGACCTAATGTCTCTGATTATTACTGCCCCGCTATTACCACCTGACCTAATGTCTCTGATTATTACTGCCCCGCTATTACCACCTGACCTCCTGCCTCCGATTATTACTGAACCGCTATTACCACCTGACCTAATGTCTCTGATTATTACTGCCCTGCTATTACCACCTGACCTCCTCTGATTATTACTGCATCGCTATTACCACCTGAGCTCCTGCCTCCGATTATTACTGAGCCGCTATTACCACCTGACCTCCTGCCTCTGATTATTACTGCCCCGCTATTACCACCTGACCTCCTGCCTCCGATTATTACTGCCCCGCTATTTCCACCTGACCTCCTGCCTCTGATTATTACTGCATCGCTATTACCACTGACCTCCTGCCATCAATTATTACTGCCCCTCTATTACCACCTGACCTCCTGCCCCTGATTATTACTGCCTCGCTATTACTCCCTGACCACCTGCCTCCAATTATTGCTGCACCGCTATTACCACCTGACCTCCTGCCTCTGATTATTACTGACCTGCTATTATCACTTGACTTCCTGCCTCCGATTATTACTGCACCGCTATTACCACCTGACCTCCTGCCTTCGAATATTACTGAGCTTCTATTACCACCTGACCTCCTGCCTCTGTTTATTACTGAGCCGCTATTACCACCTGACCTCCTGCCTCTGATTATTACTGCCCCATTATTGTCACCTGACCTTCTGCCTCCGATTATTACTGCCCCGCTATTACCATCTGATCTCCTGCCTCCAATTATTACTGCCCCGCTATTACCACCTGACCTCCTGCCTCCGATTATTACTGCCCCGCTATTACCACCTGACCTACTGCCTACGATTATTACTGCCCCTCTATTACCACCTGACCTCCTGCCTCCGAATATTACGGAGCCGCTATTACCACCTGACCTGTGTCATTGGACCTGGAAGAAGTGAGTTGGCATCAGCGATCTGGAGGAGTTTCACACAGTGGGGCATCCCCAGTTAGGGCGCCCTGGGGGAAAGGACCAAAACCCAGGATAGTCAAAAACCTGGGTTTTGGTCCACTTTAAACGTTATTAATAAATTTAACAGATGATGCCATAAGTGCGGTTCCTTAAGTGTCATTCAAGCGGAGGTAAAACAGACCAGCTGACACTTTAATGTCCATTAGGGGGCAGTCTTATACAAGTAATCCCAAAGGCTCACTCACCCTAACCTGGAAACCCACCCAACCTAACCCAACAAGGAGTCCTAACAGGGCTGGATTATGAGGAGGGCGCAAAGGAAATGCTCCCCGGGGCTTCCACTACTTGCCCTTTAAAGTGGGCCTCCACCAACCTTCGGGTTATGGTCTGGTCCCACTTACCCTATCTTGGATGGCTGATTCACCAACCCTAACTTGGAGCCCAAGTGTGGTCAGTGGCCTGGCAGTCCTCAGCTGGAGCACAACCTCTCTAAAATGTTGAGCAATTCTAATCTAGAACCCAAAACCACCCAAAGGCTCATTCACCTGAACCTGGCAACCCCACCCAACCTAACCCAGCATGGAGTCCAAGTTTGTTAGTTGACCAAGCCATTCTAACTTGAGGCACAACCTCTCCCAAAGGTCCAATTCTAACATAGGCCGCATACTCACCCTAAGTTGAAAGCCCAAGCCAACTCAATGGCTGAGCCACCAACCCTAAACTAACCTGAAGCCCAAGTGGGCTTAATGTCTCAACAACACTAACCTGGACCATAATCTCTTTCAAAGGCTCCACCAAGTCTAACCTAGAACTCAAAACCACACAGAGGCTCACTCACCCTAAGCTGGACGCCAATGGCTGAGCCACCCACCATAAACCTGGAGCCAAGTGCACTCAATGACCTACTGGTCTATTTGAATGGCCTGCTGATCCTAATCTAGAAACCAAGACACTCACCTGGAAGCCCAAGCAGGCTCGATGGCTGACCCACCTCCCATTGTTGGAGCCAAGGGGTGCTCAGTGGCCAAACAATATGGCCAAACCTAGAACCCAAAGACCTACGAATTTCAACCTAGAACCCAATGCCAACCCCAGAGCTTAATCACCCTCATCTGGAAGCCCAAGTTACCTTGATAGACCACTCACCTCACCTATGGAGCCTATGTGTGCTCAGTGACACTATCCTAGCCTGGAGCACAAGCGCACCCAAAAGTTCAACTATTTTAACCTCAAACCCAAGGCAATGCAAAGGCTCACTTACCCTAACTTGGATGGCTGATCCACCAACCCTTACTTGGAGCCCAAGTGTGGTCAGTGACCTGATTATACTAAGCTGGAGCACAACCTCTCTCAAATTTTGACCCGTTCTAAACTAGAACCCAAGATCACCCAAAGGCTCAGTCACCCGAACCAGGAAGCCAAAGGCCCAACAATTCTAATCTAGAACCCAAGACCACCCAAATGCTCATTTACCCTAACCTGGAAGCCAAAGGTCCACCAATTCTAACCTAGAATCCAAGACAAAGCAAAGGCTCATTTACCCTAACATGGAGGCCAAAGGCCCACCGATTCTAATCTAGAATCCAAGATCACCCGAAGCCTCATTCACCCTAACATGGAAGCCAAAGGTCCACCAATTCTAATCTAGAACCCAAGACCAGCCAATGGTTCATTCACTCTAACCTGAAAGCCCCACCCAACCTTACCCAGCATGGAGTCAAAGTTTGTTAGATGACCAAGCCATTCTAACTTGGAGCACAGCCTACCCCAAGGGCCCGCCAACTCTAACATAAACCGCACAAAGTCTCACTACCCTAAGCTGGAAGCCCAAGCCAGCTCAATGGCTGAGCCACCAACCCTAAACTAACCTGAAGCCCAAGTGGGCTTAATGCCTCAACAACACTAAGCTGGATCATAATCAATTTCAAAGGCCCCACCAAGACTAACCTAGAACTCAAGACCACACAGAGGCTCACTCACCCTAAGCTGGACGCCTAAACCGGCTCAATAGCTGAGCCACCAACCGGGACCCTAGAGCCAAGTGTGCTCACTTGACTAAATGAATGGTCCACTAATCCTAACCTAGAAACCACCCTGGTTTGCCTGTGTATTCCCGAGTCCTCTGAGTTCTGTGACTACCAGGCCTTACCCTTGAGCTGCACATTGGCCCGATTACCCGATCCTCATCTGTGTTTGAGGCCTTCAAACCCTAATTAGTCTACAGATTACACTTCTGCAATACTCACCTGTTCCCGTCAATACAGGTGCTGTGTATATTCCAAGTATGTCACACACCCCGCTTCCAATAATTATGACATATGGGTAATAACCAGTAGAGGGCAAACTTCTGCAGAGATGACAGGAAAAAAGAAGCCCCTCTTGGTCCATAAATACCTGGGACCTCCCACACATTACCCAGTTTTCGTCTCTGCAGACGGCGAGCAAGTCAGAAGATGGCTGCGTCTCTTCCTTGCAGATAAGCCGGGTTTACACCCGGCCATTTTGTCTCTATTTCTGTCCGGACCTTTTTTGTTTTTGTAGCGATAACCTTTATCGCCGGAGGGCTTCCCCGCCAGAGACGTCCTTTTCCCAATGGTGAGAGGTGCTGCAGGAATTCCAGGAACAGCTCTTACAAGGGCTAGTGGATTGCCATATAGCGTCCCCCCCCCCCCCAATAAGAGACAGAACTCAGTATTGAGGCTGAAGATGAACTTCCTTATTAGTGCCACCCTGGGCCTTATATGCAAGTCTCCATGCAAGGGGACCTCCCCCGTGGACTGCATGACAAACACACAGACCAATGGGAGCAGGACACACAATCCCTCAACTCTGCCGGTAACACAATCAGCAACACAATAGCAGTCTGTAACACAATCAACAACACAATGACATTGCAGTCTGTAACACAATCAACAACACAATGGCAGTCTGTAACACAATCAACAACACAATGACATTGCAGTCTGTAACATGCTTAAGAAAATGAAAGTAATGAGTCTATGCAAAATTCCAAGGGCAGAAACAGTGCCTTTAAAATCCAAAATGCAGAGAGTCTGTCACAATGCCCCCTTTTTGTGGAACACCCGGCAGACCCGGATTGACCCTGTTCGGGTTAACGTGGGGCTGTTGTTATGGGCAGAGTTCTGTGTAAGGACAAGTCTGCAAATAGTGAGTAACAGGACTAAACATTGACGTGGGCTGTACATAGGAATCGGTCATGGGTGGGGTCCAACCACTGGGATATTGTGGCGTTGGTGAGTTCAGCACCAAAGTCCTTGGTTGGATGTGTGCATGGGTGCTTTGCTTTCTTATAGCTGGTCCAAGTTTCAATCTCTTTCCATGGAAGCTGATCGGAGAATCCACAATATTCTGCACATCTACATCATCGTAAAAGGAGACAAAACCATAACCCTTAGAAACGCCAGAGGCATCCCTAATAATTTTGACATTCTTTACAGCGCCATACCTTGAAAAAAAATCCTTAATTTCAGGCTGATCAATCCGACGGTCAATGCCCCCAACAAAAATAGTGTTTGGCATAAGTTTCCCTTCTGGAAGGACGTAACCTGATGGCTGATCCTCTTCTTGGCTTCTAGTAACAGACATGACATGATGCAGACGAAACCCCTGGGTCTCCCCGACCAGTGGGCTGGAGTCGGCAGCTCGGGCTGGAGACCGGGTTGTAACAGGGTTGATGCTGGCTGGCCCAGAGGTAGCGTAGGCAGAAGTCATTGGTCCTAGATCATTTCCCAATAGTACTTCTGCGGGTAAGTTGTCCATAAGTCCCACATGTACCCTGCCGGATCCAGCGCCCCAGTCAAGAGGTACTCGGGCGGTGGGGAGTCGAAACACAGCTCCTCCCGCCACCCTTACTGCAACAGTGTGTCCGGTGCGGTCTTTGTTCTTGACCAAATGAGGTTGGAGCAAGGTAAGTGTGGCTCCGGTGTCGCATAATCCTTGCGCGGTGCGCCCATTGACTCGTACCTCCTGGCGATGGTGCTGCCGGTTGTCTTGGATGGCCGCTTGTACGGGATCAGCTTCATACAGTACCCCCAGATACTCTTCCAAACTGCTCTCAGCTTCCAAACAGTGTGCCACAGGAGTACGGGAGGTGGAAGGTTGCTTTTGCCCCCACGAGTTTCGGGGAGGCTCTAGGGCGCAATCACTGCGATAATGTCCCCTTTGTTTGCAACGATGGAACTGAACTGTGGAGAGGTTCGGTTGCTGCGCTGGCCTATGTGGCCCAGAGTCACGAGTTGGCGCTGAAGCCACAGGTGCTTGAAATTTGATGGGAAGTGGTGGTTTTGGAGCGGACTGTTCTGTCTGGCGAGCATCGGTGTACTCGTCGGCTAGACGAGCAGCCTCAGGTAACGTTAGAGGCCTCCGGTCACGTACCCACTCTTTTAGCTCTGGTTGCAGGGCATTGAGAAAATGTTCTAGTAAAAACAACTGTATTACATCCTCAGCGGTCGTGGCTTGGCATCCAGTGACCCAGTGTGATGCTGTACGATGGAGGCGACATGCCCACTCCGTGTAAGAATCCCCTCCCTTCTTTTGGGATTCCCGAAATCGTCGCCTGTAGGCCTCCGGGGTGACAGCGTACCGGGCTAACAAAGCCTCCTTTACCAGATGGTAGTGTGGTAAGTCCGCATCAGGGATGGCCCGGAAAGCATCGGAAGCTTTCCCAGATAGTTTCCCTGATAATATGGTGACCCATTCCTCCGTGGGTACCCGGTGTAAAGCGCACTGCCGTTCAAAATCGGCCAAAAATCCATCAATCTCGTCGTCACTTTCCTGGAAGGACTTAAATGCTGCAAATGGAATCTTTCTCCCCCCAGTGTAACTGAGGCTGAGAGGCTGCTGGGTTGAAAGTCGCCGATCTTCCCTTCGCTTACTGGCCTCTGCCTCCGCTGCGGCGAAGACTCGGTCGATCAGTTCCTGTGATGGATTCGGGCCATAGACCGACAAACTGTTCCGAACCGCTTGAACGAGAGCAGCGTCTTCATCGATCTCTATATTGGTTTCGGTCCTCACTGCTGCACGATCCATTTCGATCAGCTCGGCTATCAGTTCCCGACGTGGGCGGTTGCTAGCTGACCTTCCCCGGCTCTCGAGTAGATCCTTCAGGGTCAGCCTTTCCAACTTGTCATACTGACTCTCCATCAGGGTAGCACTCTCTCTGGGTAGAAAGGACCATCCCACCGCGGCCACCGATTGTAGCGATAACCTCTATCGCCGGAGGGCTTCCCCGCCAGAGACGTCCTTTTCCCAATGGTGAGAGGTGCTGCAGGAGTCCCAGAGTCATCTGTGAGGAACGCAGGAATAGCTCTTACAAGGGCTAGTGAATTGTAATATAGCGTTTCCCCCCCCCCAATAAGAGACAGAACTCAGTATTGAGGGTGAAGATGAACTTCCTTTATTAGTGCCACCCTGGGCCTTATATGCAAGTCTCCATGCAAGGGGACCTCCCCCGTGGACTGCATGACAAACACACAGACCAATGGGAGCAGGACACACAATCCCTCAACTCTGCCGGTAACACAATCAGCAACACAATAGCAGTCTGTAACACAATCAACAACACAATGACATTGCGGTCTGTAACACAATCAACAACACAATGGCTATCTGTAACACAATCAACAACACAATGACAGTCTGTAACACAACACAATGACATTGCAGTCTGTAACATGCTTAAGAAAATGAAAGTAATGAGTCTATGCAAAAGTCCAAGGGCAGAAACAGTGCCTTTAAAATCCAAAAGGCAGAGAGTCTGTCACAGTTTTAGTCCCCATGCCTCCCAGCCTTGGCTGTAGGTCCGGGCGATGGTAGACTACACCTTTAGGGGTGTATTAGGGAGCCATGCCCCCCCGTGAGGCGGTATCCAGGTTGGTGATCCTGGTTTGGGATGCCCTGTTCCTGATATCCTGTTACACCGGGATTCTCCCCCCCTTCCGGGTCTCCCTGTTCCCCTCTGCGCTGGGGGGGGGGGCTTTCCTTCTATCCTTACTTTCCTTTATTATTTTCCTTTATTATTGGTATGCCAGTGTGTGTGTATGTGTTTTCACGGTGCCTCACATGTCGCTTGTGGTAAGTGGGCTGCTGGCCGCATGTGGAGGCATTCTTGGGGGAACTTCTTCCCCTCATGTTGCTCGGATAGGGGGCGGGGCCGGGCGCTCTCGCCGCGGTCCGCCCCCCTCTGTCTTTGGCGCTATTGCTGAGCCCAGCTATTTGCTGCGATCCGCGTCTTGCTGAAGGGAGGGGGTGGGGCCAGGCGCAGCGCGCGATATGCGTTGGCCCGTCCTTCCCCTCTTTCTTTCTCTGTCTCTCCAATCACGCTGCTGGCAGGACGTCATTATCGATCCGTGAGTGCCCTATTGGGCCCTTCTCATTTTTATATTCATACTGGCTGCGTGCCCCATTTTAGCGCATTGGGGCAGCGGGGCTCATGTTTTCCATGTGTCTATATATATATATATATATATATCTTTGTATGTATGGTTTTTGTGCAAGATTGTGTGCCTTTCTTATGGCCCCTTCACATTGTAACTTTCAGGAGGAATCTCTATCTATCATATTAAAAGGGGGTTTCTCCCGGTCCTAGGGTCCCTTGGAGATAAATTTGGGGTCCTACAAATCCTCCCACTTGGGACTTAAAGGGGCATCCCGGGTAGCTTAATTGGCGTAATTCCCTCTGGTCCTTGCGACTACCACTAAAATCAGCCTTATGGAGGCTCCCCAGGATACCGGGCTCGGGCTCCCTTCGGGCAATCCCGGCAGTGTGTGGGTTGTGGGGTGTCCCTTACGGGGGATAACGTGCTGATTTGCATACCATGTGCTCAGCAGGCCATAACGCGGCAGTCGGGGTCCCAGGCGTCTGGGTCAGTGCCGCCGGCCTCATCACCTACTCCCCCCCCCGCCTGATCCGTACCCCAAGTGACACTGTCATTAGTGGGGAGTCGCAATCTGATGTATGTGCTAGATTGGCCAACATCGAGAGATTGATGTCTAGCTCTGCGGCCAGAAAGGCCCCAGCTAAGAAGAGACATTTATCACCGGCAGCACCGGTTCTGGACTTTGATGATTGTGATATCCTTGACTGGTCTGATTATTCCCCACTTGAGGAGGGGAAATTGTTTGGTGAGTCTGATGGCTCTGAGGATCAGCAGTTTTTGGATGCTGATGCTGGGCAGAAGCATGGGGATGCCATGGATACCCCCAGGATTCTGGCCCCTTTGTTTGAGGGCTATTTCTCCTCCGGCGGAGCTCGTTTGGAGTTCCCAAATCAGAAGCATTTTGAAAATCTGATTGTTAAGGAATGGGAAGGACCTAGTCAGCTTCCTGGTGTTCCTCAGGGATGGGATAGGAAGTATTCCTTTCCGGTGGACGCGGTGAAGCGCTGGTCGTCCCCTCCCGAGGTCGATGCACCCGTCCTGGGATTGTCCAACACATCTCTGGTGCACTCTCCAGACGCCACCACGATTAAAGCGGACCTTCACTCTGAATAAGAGCCTATCTTATATGTTTCCCACACCCTGTACATACAGATTGCTCACATTAAAAATCATCCTACCTGCATCTACTGCATGTTATGAGCCTTTAAACATCCAAGATGGCGGCTTATGGAAGCCGCCATCTTATCAGGCAGCCTGCAAACAGGAAGTGCCTCCTGACTGTGCTGCTCTGCATTCTGGGACTGCTGACCTTTACCTGACCCCAGCTCTGTTCTGTCTGAGCAAAGCACAGCTATAACCCGCCCCCCTGTACCTTATCCCACTCTCCTCTCCTCAGTAAGTGTGATGCTTCTGAGTCAAGATGGCGGCGCCCGTATCCTAAATTCCTCAACAGAGTTGCAGCCCAGTGGGGGAAAGAATAATAAGTTAGTGACTAAAAATGTAAAATATATTAATTTTAGATGCTGGGGAACCGTTTTTTAAGAGTTTGGGCTTTTCCTTAAATCATGGTGAAGGTCCGGTTTAAGGATGGTAAGGACCAACGTATTGACCAAACGGCGTCTCATGCCTTTGCTAGCGTGGCTTCAGCCTTGCGGCCTGTTTGTGCTTCTGCGCTCAAGGCTGTGGCTACCAGGTCTGTGGTTAGGGGCCTGTTGAGTGGTTCCCAGCTTAACCCGGCCAGTGAAGAATTTGCAGCGCTTACGCGGTGTGATTTATTCATGTCCTTTGTCTTATATGCCTTGGATGACACAATATGCATGTGTAGCAGAACCTCGGCGTTGCTGGTGGCTATTCACCGATCGGTCTGGTTGCGCCAGTGGGCGGCTGACATTGTGGCTAAGAAGTCACTTACAGGGCTACGCTTCCTGGGTATGCGGCTGTTTGGAGATAAATTGGATTCAGTTGTGAAAGGATGAAGGCTACCGCAGCGTCGCTCCTTTCGGGGGCAGGCTCTTCTAATCCTTCCTTTCGCGGTGCCAGAGCAGGCAGTGGAGCTGCCTACTCTACCATCAGAGGGGATTCCTGGAACAGAGGCAGAGGACGGGCCCGTCCGGGACCTGTCTGGGGCTCCAAGACCAAGCCCGCTCAGCAATGAGGGGGCACCCTCACCCTTGCGGGTGGGGGGACGGCTGTGGCACTTCTTCCGGGTCTGGGCCCAGGAGGTCATAGACGAGTGGATCTTGAAAGTGGTCTCTTCCGGGTACAAACTGGAGTTCGAGGACCGGCCTCCTCCCAGATTTCTCAGGTCTCGGGTCCCCTCGGACCCCCTGGTTGCGCAGGGGCTCCTGTTGGCAGTGCAAAGTCTTCTGGACATGGAAGTCATCTGCCCGGTGTCTTTATTAGAGAGAGGCCAGGGCTATTATTCCAACCTTTTCACGGTGCCCAAAAAGGATGGATCCATAAGACCCATTCTGGATTTGAAGCTTCTCAACAGGTTCATCAGAACCTGGAAGATCCACATAAAGACTTTGTGCTCAGCCATCCTTTCTCTTCGTGAGGGGGACTTCATGACGTCCATAGACATCAAGGATGCTTACCTTCATGTACCGATCCTCCCAGCACACCAGAGATTTATCAGGTTTGTGGTGGGAGATCGGCATTTTCAGTTTGTGGCTCTCCCATTCGGGCTGACCTTGACACCGAGGGTGTTCACCAAGGTGTTGGTGGGTTTAATGGCCCTTCTCAGAGCCCAGGGCATTCGCATTGTGCCGTATTTGGACGACCTCCTCATTACGGCATCCTCTCTCGGACAGGCGGAGCTGGACATCAGGACGGTAGTGTCTACGCTGGAGAGGTTTGGCTGGTTGATCAACCACCCCAAGTCTTCTCTCTCCTCGTCAAGGGAGGTTGCATTTCTGGGCATGAATCTGGATGCCATTCAGGCCAGGGTGTTCCTACCTCAGTCGAAGGTGCAGATGGTTCAAGATCTGATACGTCTTCTTTTGTCCATCCCTCGCCCGTCTATCCTGCTAGGGATGAGACTGGTGGGGTTGATGGTGGCTTCCTTCGAGGCAGTCCCCTTTGCTCAGTTCCACATGAGGTCGCTCCAGCTCCATCTACTGTCGGTTTGGGACAGATGTCCCCTTTCATTGGATCATGCAGGGGATCCTCTCGCCGAGGGGAATGGTCGCTCAACCACAGGGTATTCCGGTCCCTTTGTCGCAAGTGGGGGTTTCCGGAGGTGGATTTCTTTGCCTCACGTCACAATCACAAGCTTCCTGCTTTTGTGTCTCTGTCTCAGGATCCTCTGGCCCTGGCAGTGGACACCTTGTCTCTTGCCTGGAGGGATCTGGGGTTTCTTTACCTGTTTCCCCCCTTTTCCATGGAAGGCAGGGTGGTGCGCAAGCTGGATCAAAAGGGTGCGCCAGCAATTCTGGTGGCCCCAAGGTGGCCAAGACAGGTTTGGTTCGCAGACGTTGTACGGCTGGCAGTATATCAGTACAGGTTGCCCCTGTTTCCGGGTCTGATCACTCAAGGTCAACTTTATTACCCAAATTTACAAATGCTGGCTTTGATGCCGTGGTTGCTGAAACCTCCATCTTAAGGGAGGAAGGTTTGTCTGATGCTGTGATTCGTACACTTGTTAGAGCCAAGAAGAGATCTTCCTCTAACATCTACTACAGGACTTGGAGGTCCTATATTGATTGGTGTGAGGCTAGGGCAATGCCTTGCAGGGTGTTTTCGATTCCTAGGATTTGGGATTTTCTTCAACACGGTCTGGACCTGGGGTTCCAGCTTAGTACCTTGAAAGGGTAGGTATCTGCCCTGGCAGTTTTCTTTCAAAGGTCCTTTGCTCTGCATCCATTGGTTAAGACTTTTTTCCAGGGGGTCACTCATGTGCGGCCCCCTAGAAAGCCTTTGTTGCCCGTTTGGGATTCTAATTTGGTTCTGTCGGCTCTCCAGGGGCCTCCTTTTGAGCCGATGCAGGATATTGCACTTTCTTTGCTTACACAAAAGGTTGCCTTTTTGGTGGCTATTACATCTGTTCAATGTATTTCTCTGAGTTGGCGGCTCTGTCCATTCAGGCCCCTTACTTTGAGAGACACCAGGACAAGGTGGTCTTTCGCTTCAAGCCAGATTTCCTTCCTAAGGTGGTTTCTGCCTTCCATCTCAATCAGGATGTAGTTCTCCCTTCCTTGTGTCCTATGCCCAGCAATGACAAGGAGGGGGTCCTGTCATCTCTGCAGAAGTTCGCCCTCTACTGTTTATAACCCATATGTCATGAATATTGGAAGCGGGGTGTGTGACATACTTATAATACCCATATTACAGGTGAGTAATCACAAAATGGTATTATCCAGGCCGCAGGGGGCTTCCTCACTGTCAGCACTCGGCTAAGGGCCCAACAATACTAACCTAGAACCCAAGCCCAAAGGCTTACTCACCCTAACCTGTAAACCCAAGCCAGCTCAACAGCTGAGCCACCTTCCATATCCTAACACGGAGCCCAGCTGTGCCCAATGGTCCCACAATCCTAACCTGGGGCACAATCTCTCTCAACGGCCCACCAAGTCCAACCTAGAACCCCCAAAGGCTTACTCGCCCCAATCTGTAAACCCAAGCCAACTCGACAGCTAAGCCACCTTCCATATTCTAATAGGAAGCTGTGCCCAAATGGTCCCACAATCCTAACCTGGGGCCCAATCTCTCTCAACGGCCCAACAAGTCCAACCTAGAACCCAAGACCACCCAAAGGCTTACTCACCCTAACTGGGAAGCCCAAGCCAACGCGTCAGCTGAGCCACCTTCCATATGCTAACACGGTGCCCAGCTGTGCTCAAAGGACCCACAATCCTTACCTCGGGCACAATCTCTACTAATAACAACCAAGTCCAACCTAGAACCCAAGACCACCCAAAGGCTTACTCACCCTAACCTGTAATCTCAAGCCAGCTCGACATCCTAACAGGGAGCCCAGCTGTGTCCATTGATCCCACAATACTAACCTGGGGCATAATCTCTCCTAAGGTCCCAACAAGTCCAACCTAAACCCTAAGGCTTACTTACCCTATCCATAAAGCCCAAGCCACTTTGATGGCCCACCCACCTAACCTAATGAATACTAAAGCACGTTGAGATACAAACGACTGAACCACAGATTTGGTTTCAAAATAATCCATTTATTATACAAATATTAGAATTCTAATTCGCACCCAGCTCCAACATGGAAGCCCAAGCCACCTTAATGGACCACTCACTGAACCTAACCTAGCCCAAGCCATCTTGATGGACCACCCACCTAACCTAACCAGGAAGCTAAAGCCACCTTGATGGGCCACCCACCTAATCTAACCTGGAAGCTCAAGCCACCTTGATGGGCCACCCACCTAACCTAACTTGAAAGCCCAAGCCACCTTGATGGACAACTCACCTAACCTAACCCTAGAAGCCCAAGCCACCACCATGGACTACTCACCTAACCTAACCTGGTAGCTCAAGCAACCTTGATGGGCCACCCACCTAACCTAACCTGGAAGCTCAAGCCACCTTGATAAACCACTCACCTAACCTAAGCTGAAAGCTCAAGCCATCTTGATGGGCCACCCACCTAACCTAACCTGGAAGCCCAAGCCACCTTGATTGACCACTCACCTAACCTAACCCTGGAAGCCCAAGCCACCACGATGGACCACTCACCTAACCAAATCTGGTAGCTCAAGCAACCTTGATGGGCCACCCACCTAACCTAACCTGGAAGCTCAAGCCACCTTGATGGACCACTCACCTAACCTAACCTAGTAGCTCAAACATCCTTGATGGGCCACCCACCTAACCTAACCTGGAAGCTCAAGCAACTTTGATGGACCACTGACCTAACCTATCCTGGAAGCTCAAGCCGCCTTGATGGGCCACTCACCTAACCTAACCTGGAATCTCAAGCCACTTTGATGGGCCACTCACCTAACCTAACCTGGAAGCCCAAGCCACTTTGATGGGCCACTCACCTAACCTAACCTGGAAGCTCAAGCCACCTTGATGGACCACTCACTTAACCTAACCCTGGAAGCCCAAGCCACCTTGATGGACCACTCACCTAATCTAACCTGGAAGCCCAAGCCACCTTGACCCTTAACCCTGGAAGCCCAAGCCACCTAGATGGATAACCCACCTAACCTAAGCGGAAAGCCCAAGCCACCTTGATGGACCACTCACCTAACCTAACCTGGAAGCTCAAGCCACCTTGATGAACCACTCACCTAACCTAACCTGGAAGCCTAAGCCACCTTGATGGACCACTAACCTAACCTGGAAGCCCAAGCTACCTTGATGGACCACTCACCTAACCTAACCTGGAAGCCCAGCCACCAGACAGACTATATACAGTTTCGTTTGGCACGATACGGAGGAAATGTTGGCTATAGCAGGTCACATGACCCTTCTTATGAGCAAATCGTTATAGAAAAAAATGAGGTTAAAGCACAAAGCCCATATATGCGCGTGGAAGTGGCTTCTGGTGCTGTGATGTCATTGCGGCCTCAGTCACTGTCGCGGCGGGTGCGGTTGACTCTGTATCTCCTCTCGGTGAAGATGACGAACTCCTGCAGGAAGGAAGAGAGGTCAATGCAGTGTGACAGGTTGCAGATCGGAGGTCTGGTGCATCATGGCAGCCTTGCGTGTGACTTGTCTGATCAGATGAGAGTCTGGTGTCAATGCGATGGTCATGTCTGACCAACCCTGGAGATCCTACAGTCAGGTAATGGGGACATTAGGGTTAGGACTAAAGATGGAGGGTTAGCTTCCCATATGAGCCTCCTCCACTTTATGAAGCCAGGGGCACCTCGATCTAACCTGGAGGCCCAAGCCACCTTGATGGACCACTCACCTTACCTAACCATGGAAGCCCAAGCCACCTTGATGGACCAGTCACCTAACCTAACCTGGAAGCTCAAGCCACTTTGATGGGCCACCCACCTAACCTAACCTGGAAGCTCAAGACACTTTGATGGGCCACTCACCTAACCTAGCCCTGGAAGCCCAAGCCACCTTGATGGACCACTCACCTAACCTAACCTGGAAGCCCAAGCCACCTTGATGGACCACTCACCTAACCTAACCCTGGAAGCCCAAGCCACCTTGATGGACCACTCACCTAACCTAACCAGGAAGCCCAAGCCACCTTGATGGACCACTCACCTAACCTAACTCTGGAAGCCCAAGCCACCTTGATGGACCAGTCACCTAACCTAACCTGGAAGCTCAAGCCACCTTGATGGGCCACCCACCTAACCTAAACTGGAAGCCCAAGCCACCTTGATGGACCGCTCACCTAACCTAACTTGGAAGCTCAAGCCACTTTGATGGGCCACCCACCTAACCTAACCCTGGAAGCCCAAGCCACCTTGATGGACCACTGTCCCCCCCTGCCAGGAACCACGGCAGTCACCCCCTTGCCAGGAACCACAGCAGTCACCCCCTTGCCAGGAATCACGGCAGTCACCCCCTTGCTAGAAACCACGACAATCACCCCCTTGCCAGGCACCACGGCAGTCACCACTTTGCCAGGAACAACGGCAGTCACCACTTTGCCAGGAACCACGGCAGTCACCACATTGCCAGGAACCACGGCAGTCACCACATTGCCAGGAACCATGGCAGTCACCACTTTGCCAGGAACCACGGCGGTGTCCTCACCAGGTAGAAGCAGGAGGCCAGCAGCATGGCCTTCATCGTCACCTCCAGGTCCAACGGGAATGTCGCCGTGAATCGGTTGTTCTCACACTTTATCGTCCCCACCAGGTGCTCCTCATCCCGAGTTTTCACCTGCCGAGGAAAAAGAGACACTCATCAGATGAGGCCCAGACCCGGAAAAAAAATTCTATACTAAGTGATTATTGGAGCCGAACGAAACCAGGCCTGGCAATAGAGAATCAATGGACCCCTGATAAATGAATCAGTGAGGGCCTCTTCAGTATAAGGGGGCCTGGGAGCCTCTTCAGTATAAGGGGGCCTGGGAGCCTCTTCAGTATAAGGGGGCCTGGGAGCCTCTTCAGTATAAGGGGGCCTGGGAGCCTCTTCAGTATAAGGGGGCCTGGGAGCCTCTTCAGTATAAGGGGGCCTGGGAGCCTCTTCAGTATAAGGGGGCCTGGGAGCCTCTTCAGTATAAGGGGGCCTGGGAGCCTCTTCAGTATAAGGGGGCCTGGGAGCCTCTTCAGTATAAGGGGGCCTGGGAGCCTCTTCAGTATAAGGGGGTCTGGGAGCCTCTTCAGTATAAGGGGGTCTGGGAGCTTGTTCAGTATAAGAGGGCCTAGAAGCCTCTTTAGTATAAGGGGGGTCTGGGAGCCTCTTCAGTATAAGGGGGCCTGGGAGCCTCTTCAGTATAAGGGGTCTTGGAGCCTCTTTAGTATAAGGGGGTCTGGGAGCTTGTTCAGTATAAGAGGGCCTAGAAGCCTCTTCAGTATAAGGGGGGTCTGGGAGCCTCTTCAGTATAAGGGGGCCTGGGAGCCTCTTCAGTATAAGGGGGCCTGGGAGCCTCTTCAGTATAAGGGGGGTCTGGGAGCCTCTTCAGTATAAGGGGGGTCTGGGAGCCTCTTCAGTATAAGGGGGCCTGGGAGCCTCTTTAGTATAACAGGGCTTGGGAGCTTCTTTAGTATAAGGAGGTCTGGGGGCCTCTTCAGTATAAGGGGACTTGGGAGCCTCTTCAGTATAAAGGGACCTGGGAGCCTCTTTACTATAAGGTGGCCTGGGAGCCTCTTTAGTATAAGAGGGCCTGGAAGCCTCTTCAATATAAGGGGACCTGGGAGCCTCTTCAGTATAAGAGGGCCTTGAAGCCTCTTTAGTATAAGGGGGCCTGAGAGCCTCTTCAGTATAAGAGGGCCTGGGAGCCTCTTCAGAATAAGGGGACTTGGGAGCCTCTTTAGTATAAAGGGGCCTGGGAGCCTCTTTAATATAAGGGGGCCTGGGAGTCTCTTCATTAAAAGGGGACCTGGGAGCCTCTTCATTAAAAGGGGATCTGAGAGACTCTTCATTAAAAGGGGACCTGGGAGCCTCTTCAGTATAAGGGGGCCTGGAAGCCTCTTCAGTATAAGGGGACCTGGGAGCCTCTTCAGTATAAGAGGGCCTTGAAGCCTCTTTAGTATAAGGGGGCCTGAGAGCCTCTTCAGTATAAGAGGGCCTGGGAGCCTCTTCAGTATAAGGGGGCCTGGGAGCCTCTTCAGTATAAGGGGGCCTGGGAGCCTCTTCAGTATAAGGGGGCCTGGGAGCCTCTTCAGTATAAGGGGGCCTGGGAGCCTCTTCAGTATAAGGGGGCCTGGGAGCCTCTTCAGTATAAGGGGGCCTGGGAGCCTCTTCAGTATAAGGGGGCCTGGGAGCCTCTTCAGTATAAGGGGGCCTGGGAGCCTCTTCAGTATAAGGGGGCCTGGGAGCCTCTTCAGTATAAGGGGACTCTTCAGTTTAAGGGGGTCTGGGAGCCTCTTCAGTATAAGGGGGCCTGGGAGCCTCTTCAGTATAAGGGGGCCTGGGAGCCTCTTCAGTTTAAGGGGGTCTGGGAGCCTCTTCAGTATCATGGGGCCTGGGAGCCTCTTTATTATAAGGGGACTCAGGAGCCTCTTTAGTAAGAAAGGGCCTGGGAGTCTCTTTAGTATAAGAAGGGCCTGGGAGCCTCTTTAGTATAAGGGGACCTGGGAGCCTCTTCAGTATAAAGGGGACCTGGGAGCCTCTTCATTAGAAGGGGACCTGGGAGCCTCTTCATCAGAAGGGGACCTGGGAGCCTCTTCATCAGAAGGGGACCTGGGAGCCTCTTCATCAGAAGGGGACCTGGGAGCCTCTTCATCAGAAGGGGACCTGGGAGCCTCTTCATCAGAAGGGGACCTGGGAGCCTCTTCATCAGAAGGGGACCTGGGAGCCTCTTCATCAGAAGGGGACCTGGGAGCCTCTTCATCAGAAGGGGACCTGGGAGCCTCTTCATCAGAAGGGGACCTGGGAGCCTCTTCATTAGAAGGGGACCTGGGAGCCTCTTCATCAGAAGGGGACCTGGGAGCCTCTTCATCAGAAGGGGACCTGGGAGCCTCTTCATCAGAAGGGGACCTGGGAGCCTCTTCATCAGAAGGGGACCTGGGAGCCTCTTCATCAGAAGGGGACCTGGGAGCCTCTTCATTAGAAGGGGACCTGGGAGCCTCTTCATCAGAAGGGGACCTGGGAGCCTCTTCATCAGAAGGGGACCTGGGAGCCTCTTCATCAGAAGGGGACCTGGGAGCCTCTTCATCAGAAGGGGACCTGGGAGCCTCTTCATCAGAAGGGGACCTGGGAGCCTCTTCATCAGAAGGGGACCTAAGAGCCATCAGAAGGGGACCTAAGAGCCTCTTCAGTATAAGGGGGCCTGGGAGCCTCTTCAGTTTAAGGGGGTCTGGGAGCCTCTTCAGTATCATGGGGCCTGGGAGCCTCTTTATTATAAGGGGACTCAGGAGCCTCTTTAGTAAGAAAGGGCCTGGGAGTCTCTTTAGTATAAGAAGGGCCTGGGAGCCTCTTTAGTATAAGGGGACCTGGGAGCCTCTTCAGTATAAAGGGGACCTGGGAGCCTCTTCATTAGAAGGGGACCTGGGAGCCTCTTCATCAGAAGGGGACCTGGGAGCCTCTTCATCAGAAGGGGACCTGGGAGCCTCTTCATCAGAAGGGGACCTGGGAGCCTCTTCATCAGAAGGGGACCTGGGAGCCTCTTCATCAGAAGGGGACCTGGGAGCCTCTTCATCAGAAGGGGACCTGGGAGCCTCTTCATCAGAAGGGGACCTGGGAGCCTCTTCATCAGAAGGGGACCTGGGAGCCTCTTCATCAGAAGGGGACCTGGGAGCCTCTTCATCAGAAGGGGACCTGGGAGCCTCTTCATTAGAAGGGGACCTGGGAGCCTCTTCATCAGAAGGGGACCTGGGAGCCTCTTCATCAGAAGGGGACCTGGGAGCCTCTTCATCAGAAGGGGACCTGGGAGCCTCTTCATCAGAAGGGGACCTGGGAGCCTCTTCATCAGAAGGGGACCTGGGAGCCTCTTCATCAGAAGGGGACCTGGGAGCATCTTTATCAGAAGAGGAACTGGGAGCCCCTTTATCAGTAGGGGACCTGAGAGCCTCTTCATCAGTAGGGGACCTGAGAGCCTCTTCATCAGAAGGGGACCTGAGAGCCTTTTCATCAGAAGGGGACCTAAGAGCCATCAGAAGGGGACCTAAGAGCCTCTTCATTAGAAGGGGACCTGGGAGCCTCTGCATCAGAAAGGGACCTGTGAGCCTCTTCATCTGAAAGGGACCTGTGAGCCTCTTCATCTGAAAGGGACCTGAGAGCCTCTTCATCTGAAAGGGACCTGGGAGCCTCTTCATCTGAAAGGGACCTGGGAGCCTCTTCATCAAAAGGGGAACTAAGAGCCTTTTCATCAGAAGGGGACCAGATAGCCTCTTCATCAAAAGGGGACCTGGGAGCCTCTTCATCAGAAGGGGAACTGAGAGCTTCTCTTTATCAAAAGGGGACCTGGGAGCATCTTCATCAGAAGGGGACCTGGGAGCCTCTTTATTAGAAGTGGACCTGGGAGCCTCTTTATCAAAATGGGACCTGGGAGCCCCTTTATCAGCAGGGGACCTGAGAGCCTCTTCATCAGAAGGGGACCTGTGAGCCTCTTCATCAGAAGGGGACCTGAGAGCCTCTTTATCAGAAGGGGACCTAAGAGCCTCTTTATCAGAAGGGGACCTGGGAGCCTCTGCATCAGAAGGGGACCTGAGAGCCTCTTTATCTGAAAGGGACCTGAGAGCCTCTTCATCAGAATGGACCTGGGAGCCTCTTCATCAAAAGGGGAACTAAGAGCCTTTTCATCAAAAGAGGACCTGGGAGCCTCTTCATCACTAGGGGACCTGGGAGGCTCTTCATCAGAAGGGGACTTGAGTGTCTCTTCATCAGAATGGGACCTGGGAGCCCCTTTATCAGTAGGGGACCTGAGAACCTCTTCATCAGAAGGGGACCTGGAAGCCTCTTCAGCAGAAGGGGACCTGGGAGCCTCTGCATCAGAAGGGGACCTGTGAGCCTTTTCATCAGAAGGGGACCTGAGAGCCTCTTCATCAGAAGGGGACCTGAGAGCCTCTTCATCTGAAAGGGACCTGAGAGCCTCTTCATCTGAAAGGGACCTGAGAGCCTCTTCATCAGAAGGGACCTGGGAGCCTCTTCATCAGAAGGGACCTGGGAGCCTCTTCATCAGAAGGGACCTGGGAGCCTCTTCATCAAAAGGGGAACTAAGAGCCTTTTAATCAGAAGGGGACCAGATAGCCTCTTCATCAAAAGGGGACCTGGGAGCCTCTTCATCAAAAGGGGACCTGGAAGCCTCTTCATCAGAAGGGGACCTGAGAGCTTCTCTTTATCAAAAGGGGACCTGGGAGCATCTTCATCAGAAGGGGACCTGGGAGCCTCTTTATCAGAAGTGGACCTGAGAGCCTCTTTATCAAAATGGGACCTGGGAGCCCCTTTATCAGTAGGGGACCTGAGAGCCTCTTCATCAGAAGGGGACCTGTGAGCCTCTTTATCAGAAGGGGACCTAAGAGCCTCTTCATTAGGAGGGGACCTGGGAGCCTTTTCATCAGAAGGGGGCCTAAGAGCCTCTTCAACTGAAAGGGACCTGAGAGCCTCTTCATCAGAAGGGACCTGGGAGCCTCATCATCAGAAGGGGAACTAAGAGCCTTTTCATCAAAAGGGGACCTGGGAGCCTCTTCATCACTAGGGGACCTGGAAGCCTCTTCATCAGAAGGGGACCTGAGAGCTTCTCTTTATCAGAAGGGGACCTGGGAGCATCTTCATCAGAAGGGGACCTGGGAGGCTCTTAATAAGTAGCAGAACTGAGAGCCTTTTCATCAGAAGTGGACCCAGAAAATCTCCGCAGTAGAAGGAGCCTGGGAGTTTCTTCAGTAGAATATGTCTGGTGATTCTCTTAGGTATAAGGGGTCCTAAAAGCCTCTTCAGTATAATGGGACCTAGGAAACTCCTCA
This sequence comes from Gastrophryne carolinensis, assembly GCA_027917425.1. Classification (NCBI taxonomy): domain Eukaryota; kingdom Metazoa; phylum Chordata; class Amphibia; order Anura; family Microhylidae; genus Gastrophryne; species Gastrophryne carolinensis. The sequence continues at coordinate 454,850,907 of CM051238.1, forward strand.
GAAGAGCCTGAGACCCTTTTGAGTAGAATGTGCTTTGGGAGCCTCTTAGGCAGAAGGGGAGCTAAGAGCCTCTTTAGTAATGAGCACCTAGGGCATCTTCTTTATTACCCGAGAAGTTACCGGCCCTGGAAGTGAGTGTGGCTACCTTGGGCAAGTCTCAGTAATTGAAGATAAAAAGCCCATCAGACATGAAGCAGGTTCCCTTTTAGTTCACCTTTAGAGTTCTAGGAGCTTCTCATCACCATTGCTGGTCTCCTATTACTAAACCAGAACATCAAGAAGGACTTCTTTAAGAAGTCACCTTCTGTTAGTTTGAGGCGTTAAACCCACATTCCTGGCCTTGCTCACTGTTAAAATATTCCAGCCTCTGGACTTTACACGCTTAATTTATTTAGAGGTTCCAGTCACGCCCCCCTTCCTTCCTCCAGGCCACAGTTATGAAGCTCTGCCAATCCCTTCTGGTCTCCTACATCTTCTCTCTAATCTCTCAGGGTCATTGGATACAGGATCTGCCGTTTGAAGGTGGCCAAGCAGTTTCCATACATGTTCTCAGGCACTAGTGTTGTAGGCTTGGATTGCTGGCTGACCAGAGTAGGCCAAAACCTTACAGTATATAATCTGGATTACCTCGAAGGTGAAAGTTCCAAAGATGTTGTTGTGAAATCCAGGTCCCACGACCACAAACACCACCTCCTTCTGCCGGTTCAGGATGGACAGGGCAGTGTTAAGTCTGTTCAAAGGACGAGTAATTGTTCCAATGAGATCCAATGAAGGGATGGTCACCTCTATCTGGAAAAAGCAAGAAAAGGGGTCACCTCAAATAGAATTTATGATGCCCGGGATGTCACCTGTCACCCTCTAGTGGGCTATTGAGCTGCACAGTCAAGTCACAGCCAAGGGGGGTGGCAAAGCCCAATAAGTAACATCACTACACCAACCACCTTAACAAGCAACATCACTACACCAACCACACCAAGTAACATCACTACACCAACCAACCCAACAAGTAACATCACTACCTCAACCAACCCAACAAGTAACATCACTACACCAACCAATCCAACAAGTAACATCACTACACCAACCAACCCAACAAGTAACATTACCACACCAACCAACCCAACAAGTAACTTCACTACCTCAACCAACCCAACAAGTAACATCACTACACCAACCAACTCAACAAGTAACATCACTACACACAGCATCACATGACACACAACTTACTGGAAATTCTCTGATGTAATGCCAGAGACCATTAGACTGATCAGTGGTCTGCCACTGGAGAGTAACATCACTACACCAACCAACCCAACAAGTAACATCACCACACCAACCAACCCAACAAGTAATATCACCACACCAACCAACCCAACAAGTAACATTACTACACCAACCAACCCAACAAGTAACATCACCACACCAACCAATCCAACAAGTAACATCACCACACCAACCAACCCAACAAGTAACATCACTACACCAACCAACCCAACAAGTAACATCACCACACCAACCAACCCAACAAGTAACATCACTACACCAACTAACCCAACAAGTAACATTTCTACACCAACCAACCCAACAAGTAACATCACTACACCAACCAACCCAGCAAGTAACATCACTACACCAGCCAACCCAACAAGTACCATCACTACACCAACCAACCCAACAAGTAACATCACTAAACCAACCCAACAAGTAACATCACCACACCAACCAACCCAACAAGTAACAGCACTACACCAACCAACCCAACAAGTAACGTCACTACACCAACCAACCCAACAAGTAACATCACTACACCAACCAACCCAACAAGTAACATCACTACTTCAACCAACCCAACAAGTAACATCACCACACCAACCAACCCAACAAGTAACTTCACTACCTCAACCAACCCAACAAGTAACTTCACTACCTCAACCAACCCAACAAGTAACATCACTACACCAACCAACCCAACAAGTAACATTACTACACCAACCCAAAAGTAACATCACCACACCAACCAACCCAACAAGTAACTTCACTACCTCAACCAACCCAACAAGTAACATCACTACACCAACCAACCCAACAAGTAACATCACTACACACAGCATCACATGACACACAACTTACTGCAAATTCTCTGATGTAATGCCAGAGACCATTAGACTGATCAGTGGTCTGCCACTGGAGATTGCCTGGTAAACAGTGGTCTGCTGATAGAGACTGCTTGAGAAACAGAGGTATACCACCAGAAACTGCCTGCTGAGCAGAGGTCTACCTCCAGAGACTACCTGGTAAACAATAGTCTAATGATAGAGACTGCTTGATAAGCAGAGGTCTACCACCAGAAACTATCTGCGGAGAAGAGGTCTACCTCCAGAGACTGCCTGGTAGACAGAGATTTGCCACCCAAGACTGTCTAGGAAACATTGGCTTATCTTCAAAGACTGCTTTTTGAGCAGCTGGGGTAGATGAACTTTGGTCACCAAAAAAAAACAAGAGTTAATTGTATGCTGGGACTAACATAGTATTAGTTTGTACGGAACACAGAAGTTGGGTTCTTCTAGCCTTCAAATGTTGGCCAACCCATTAAGATGCTCAGTTTGTACGATACAGCCTATATACACTTCAATCAAGGCAAAAAGGTCTACGCTCTATAAAAAATCTTGCTAAATGATCTCATGGTTCTTGATGGAACCCAAGTTAAAATCATGAGCTCAATCAACTCGTGCTACACACTTTTTCTTTAATGAAGACCTCGTTTTAAGGTTTATACAGAGCACTGTGTTCCATTATAGGGAACAGTGTCCTACCACTAGGCTCAACACATTTTATGACCAAGCTGTAGCACTAACTTCAAAGGTTCGTGCGTAAAACAGTTTTAACGACTTCTATTTTAAAAATCTGAGAAAATTCTGACCTCGTCGTAACAGCGACAGCAACAGTTGGTGTTCGTAAGAACCTCCATGACCTCTTCTTGGCCTCCGGTATCTTGCACCTTGAGATTGTAGATGCCCATACAACACCGGAGCTGCTGTCTGCCTTGATATATGCGCTGGCTGTTGACGTCGTGAACATCAAACCTCCTCGCCCAATCTTGCTGCGCTGTGTCTGAAAACATGACAAGGCGAGATTTAGAGGTGACCACCCAAAAAATTAGGTCAACCAAAACTCAGGGATACTTTTGTATAGCCTAGCGGATCAAACAAGACCTTGAAGACCACAAATATCAAGAAGACATAGGAGGATATTTTGTAGGGGACACTTAAACTTTTTGGGGCCGTCTTCGAGCAAAGGTTTCCATGCGTGAGCTGACGTCAAAGTGAACCAGTCTCTAAAGCAAACCCAGTACTTTGTTGGTCATGATGATGTTTGCAGAATATACGTGATGACGGAGAGAAGGAAAGCTGGTGAAGAATTCTAGAAAGAGTCACGTTAAGCCAAAACATTGTCATTATCATTATAAGTAAAGCTAGAGCGGATACTCACATCTTTCAGATATGCACACCTGGGACACCTATATAAATAAATAAGGGACAAGTTAGTGGTACGGTCTTTGAGACGGCAACGACACAAACAGAGGACAGAAAGTGATGATAAAATAAATTTAACGAAATTTTTTTTAGGTCTAAAGACAAACCTGGAAAATAAGAGGTAAAAACAGGTTGGACAAGAGTTGCTAGATAAAGCAAACATAAGGAAAATAATAAAGGCACAATACACAGCCTAAAGGATGAGGGGTGGAGACGAGGAGGAAGCAAACAGTCAGTATTGAGCTGTATTGAATTGTGTAAGCCAGAGTGTATGTGTCAGGGAACCGCGGATCACGTGATCCAAACTATCAATCAGGGACCTCCGGACACGCAACCCACTATCCCCAAACCACCCTTCCGTTTGGCTAATAGGCCCAAAGCCTGCAGACACACATATTCTTGGCTAAGGCAAAAAGATCGCTCAAGTTGAATATAGGTTTTAATGCAATGAGCGCACACTAGGCAGTGATAACAAACATTTGACTATATACAAATGCTGTTCTGAGTGGGTTACAGGTTACAGAGGTCTCATGGACCCCTTACCAGTTCACAAAGGGTTAACATTAAAAAAAAAACACACACACACAAATGTCATTTATTTAAAAAAAATAAAAATGTTTTTTTTTCTTTACTCACCTCACCCGACGTCGATCAGCTGTCAGCTCCTGTGTCGATCAGCTGTCAGATGCCCTGGTGATCGCTCGCCAGAGGAGGGGGGGCAGGGGATCAGAGCATCCCCTGCCCCTACACTGCTCTGCCCAGCAATCACCAGGGCATCTGACAGCTGAGCCGAGGAGAGCCGGAACGACACCCGGGAGTGACTTCATAAGCCCCGCCCCCAAGGGGTTAGTCGTCAAGATGGGGGCGCCCATCTGAAGACTAAGCAGCCTGGGGGGGGGCAATCAGAGCCCCCCCCCCCCCCCAGTGAAGAGCTGCGGGAGGCAGCGCAACTGCAGGTAAGCAAATGTCATTTCTATTTTTTTTTTTTACAGTTAGCAGCTGCTGCTGCCGAAGCGGGGGATCAGATGGCACCAAATTAAAGAGGAGACCTGGCCGGATCCAATGAGGGGTCAGGTGAGTATTTTTTTTTTTTTAACTAGCAGGGGGGGGAAGTCAAGCAAGTAACAACTATGTGCTTGGCACTTAGGTCCTTGCCAAGCCAGCAAATAGGTGTTATGTGCTTGGCACTTAAAGGGTTAAGGCTTTCCAGCCATAAACATTCACCGCAATCTCTCCAGGAAGGCAAATTAGCATCTGTGAGTGGAGCCCTGGCTCAGATCCCTGCTAATTCTATCACACCTCTGCGCTGAGAAGGCCCCGCTGAGTCTGAAGCAGAGGTGACCCCTGGAGAGAACTCCCTTGCATCAAACATCAGTGTCTCAGACATCATGTCTCAGAACCAGAATGGGCCCACAAAACCGCACGTAGGGATATGATTTTCAGGGCCATACGACCAGGGGAACCTAAAGAAATGGATATATGGGGTTATGACGCATCTAGGGACTCCATTTTTGGGTTCATCAGATGCCCGGCATCCAGCCTAATCGTTTGGTGCCGTATCCAGAACCATATGACCCCCCACCCTGCACAAAGTTATAACCCCTAAAAGGTTTTAGGTACTAAAACAGGTTCCACAACGGTGGGAGGGGACTATCCGTCCCACAGAAGGGAGGGACTGAAAGGGTCTTGCGGCATGAAGGGTGATGATGCTGGGCCAGCGATTGTCATTCTCTGGAGAGGGGGCGCGCTGCAGCATGCTGGAGATGCCCAAACCATTTATAAGCTCTTGACATACCTTTTGTGGGAGCCCATCATCACTACTCAGCATCTGCATTTTAAGGTAACTCTGACTCTCTGTGTGTAACTCACTGTAATCTGTAATTCACTTCTCAGAACGACATTTGTATTCATTCATATTCCAACATAGGCAAACAGTTGTTATCACTGCCTAGTGTGCGCTCATTGCATTAAAACCATTATTTAACTTGAGCGATCTTCTTGCCTTAGCCAAGAATCTGTGTGGCCATAGGCTTTGGACCTGGTAGTCCCGCTAGGTGGACGAATGGACGGTGCTTTGGGAAAGTGGACTGCGTGATCGTAGTTGCTCGATTGTTAGTTGGATCACGTGTCCCGCCGTTCTCTGACAGAAGGATGTTGCAGTAGACCAGCCGGGCAATGGAGAACATCTTCAAGTAGAGTGGAGAACTTCTGCAAGTGAGACAATGATCCTCTCTGAGTGTGTTGGAGACCTTCTCCAAGTGCAAATGAGACCCTCTGCAAATGTGTAGGAGAACTTTTCTAAGTGTGAAAGGGAACTTATCCAAGCTCGAGGAGCTTCTCCAAATGTAAGGGAAAACTTCCCCAAGTGTAGTGGAAAACTTGAAGGGCCAACTTCTTTAAATTGGACAGAGGACCTTTCCAAAAAGTGCGGGGAACTTTCCCAAGCAGGGTGTAGAACTTTTTCAAGGAGGGTGAAAAACTTTAAGTGGGGTGCAGACCTTCTCCAAGGTAGACGGAGAACTTCTGAAGATAGATTTGAGAACTTTCCAAGTGAGGTGGAGACCATTTCTATATGGGTTGGATGCCCACCCCATGTTCTTTGGAAAACCTCTCCAACTGCAGCGAAGAACTTATCTGGGTGGAGATTGAAGAGCATTTTAAAGTGGGTTGTAGGACTTTTTCAAGAAGGGTGGGAAACTTTTCCAAGTGGGGTGAATAACTTCTTCTAGTATGATGGAGAACTCAGTGTGGGGTTCAGTACTTCTCCAAGTGGGGTAAAAACCTTCTCAAAGTGGAGACCTTGTCTAAGTTTGGAGTAATTCTCTTAATGCAGTTGAGAGCTTCTCCAAGCAGATTGAATAACTGCTTCAAGTCGGGTGAGGGACATCTTCAAGTGAAGTGAAGAGTAACCAGACCAAGCACAACCTATTTTCCAACAAGTGTGGTCACAACCTACTGTAGGTTAGCTGTGGCACCTTTCTCAGTAACCTGGACAATGAGTCCATCACCAGGGAGATCCAGAGGTTAGTCATATAGGGGAGACAAGAAAAAGATAAACATTCAGAAGAAAGGGTCTCACCTGCAGCAAGTGCTGTAGTTCCGGAGGGACCCCTTTAGTTGGCAAACTGCCCATGCTATAGGACGATTGTGGGGGCAACTGAAGAGGGGCAGAAGGCGAAATGTCATCATATTTGGGAGGGGCATCGGGCTGATCTTTATCCGACATTGCTGCAACACCTGCATGAAGAAGACACAATCTATTACTGACGCATTCAGGGCGGACGATTCTCCAGCTCCACCAACTGGTTCATGGAAGGAGCGGAACCCTGATGGGTCAATGATGTTCATGCTACTGAGTAGCCACAATCCACTAACAGATACCAAGTCTACACTACTCTACGAAGATACTCAACATCTACTGTAGGACCACTACCACTCGTTGGCTAAGCCACCCAGCCACTTTCATGAGATACTGACCATCCTTTTCTCGTTAGAGTCTCTGCAAACAATAGATTTTCTTTGCAACCCAATGGAGGCTTCTGACCTAGAAATACCTAGACATCATAAAATATAATGGGCCTTCGCCATCTGATACTGAGATGCTGAGCGTCCACCACTCAGTGGAAGATACCAAGTGCCAACCATTCATTGGAAGAGTGTCTACCACGCAGTTGAAGATACCAAGTGTGCACCATCCTATTGAGTATACGTAGCCACTGCCAAATCCACGATAATAAGTGTCCACTTCCCAGTGGAACATATTAAGCATCCACAATTAAAACAAGCAAAAAGCAGGTATCCACACTCTGGAGCAGCGTAAATAGATTTTAACGATACTTCATTAAAGGATTGAGTTTTAAGGAGTGCGGACACACTATTTTTCATTTTAGTATCCAAAACCCAATGGAAGATAAAGAGCCAACAGCCAATGGAAGATACCAAGTGTTCACCACCCCGTAGACGATACATAGCCACCACCCTATACTAAGTGTCTTTTACCCAATGGCAGATACTGTGTTTCCACCACCTAAGGGAAGATTCCGAGTGCCCACCACCCTGGGGAAGATACTGAAAGTGTCCACCACCCAGTGAAAGATACTCAGTTTGCACCACCTACTGGAAAACACCCAGCCACCACCCTATTCAAGATACTGAGTGCCCACCACCCAATGGAGAACAACACTTGCTTACCACCCAGTAGAAAATACTCAGCCACCATCTTATACAGGTTACTGCGACTCCACCACCCAAAAGATTATGTGTCATACCTTGGGGCTGATTCAGAGCCAGGTAAAAATGTACATCTGGTAGACAATCAAAGTCAATGGAAATTTTCTCTACAAAAAAGGAGTGAGAATTCTCGCCACCTTATACAGAGTGTCCACCACCCAATAGAGGACACCTAACCACCACCTTATATAGAGTGTCCACCACCCAATAAAGGATACGTAACCACCACCTTATACAAAGTGTCCACCACCCAATAGAGGATACCTAACCACCACCTTATACAGGGTGTCCACCACCCCATAGAGGATACCTCACCACCACCTTATACAGAGTTTCCACCACTCAATAGAGGATACCTAACCACCACCTTATACAGAGTGTCCACCACCCCATAGAGGATACCTAACCACCACTTTATACAGAGTGTCCACCACCCAATAGAGGATACCTAACCACCACCTTATACAGAGTGTCCAAAACCCAATAGAGGGAACCTAACTACCACCTTATACAGAGTGTCCACCACCCAATATAGGATACCTAACCACCACCTTATACAGAGTGTCCACCACCCAATAGATGATACCTAACCCCCACCTTATACAGAGTGTCCACCACCCCATAGAGGATACCTCACCACCACCTTATACAGAGTGTACACCACCCAATAGAGGAAACCTAACCACCACCTTATATAGAGTGTCCACCACCCAATAGAGGAAACCTAACCACCACCTTATACAGAGTGTCCACCACCCAATAGATGATACCTAACCCCCACCTTATACAGAGTGTCCACCACCCCAAAGAGGATACCTCACCACCACCTTATACAGAGTGTCCACCACCCAATAGAGGAAACCTAACCACCACCTTATACAGAGTGCCCACTGCCCAACAGAGGATACCTAACCACCACCTTATACAGAGTGCCCACCGCCCAACAGAGGATACCTAACCACCACCTTATACAGAGTGTCCACCACCCAATAGAGGATACCTAACCACCACCTTATACAGACTGTTCACCAACCAATAGAGGATACCTAACCACCACCTTATACAGAGTGTCCACCACCCAATAGAGGATACCTAACCACCACCTTAAACAGAGTGTCCACCACCCAATAGAGGGAACCTAACCACCACCTTATACAGAGTGTCCACCACCCAATAGATGATACCTAACCCCCACCTTATACAGGGTGTCCACCACCCCATAGAGGATACCTCACCACCACCTTATACAGAGTTTCCACCACTCAATAGAGGATACCTAACCACCACCTTATACAGAGTGTCCACCACCCCATAGAGGATACCTAACCACCACTTTATACAGAGTGTCCACCACCCAATAGAGGATACCTAACCCCCACCTTAAACAGAGTGTCCACCACCCAATAGGAGGATACCTAACCCCCACCTTATACAGAGTGTCCACCACCCCCATTGAGGATACCTCACCACCACCTTATACAGAGTGTCCACCACCCAATAGAGGATACCTAACCACCACCTTATACAGAGTGTCCACCACCCAATAGAGGAAACCTAACCACCACCTTATACAGAGTGTCCACCGCCCAATAGAGGATACCTAACCACCACCTTATACAGAGTGCCCACCGCCCAACAGAGGATACCTAACCACCACCTTATACAGAGTGCCCACCGCCCAACAGAGGATACCTAACCACCACCTTAAAAAGAGTGTCCACCACCCAATAGAGGATACCTAACCCCCACCTTATACAGAGTGTCCTCCACCCAATAGAGGATACCTAACCACCACCTTATACAGACTGTTCACCACCCAATAGAGGATACCTAACCACCACCTTATACAGAGTGTCCACCACCCAATAGAGGGAACCGAACCACCACCTTATACAGAGTGTCCACCACCCAATAGATGATACCTAACCCCCACCTTACACAGAGTGTCCACCACCCCATAGAGGATACCTCACCACCACCTTATACAGAGTTTCCACCACTCAATAGAGGATACCTAACCACAACCTTATACAGAGTGTCCACCACCCACTAGAGGATACCCAACGCCCACCTTAAACAGAGTGTCCACCACCCAATAGATGATACCTAACCCCCACCTTATACAGTGTCCACCACCCCCATTGAGGATACCTCACCACCACCTTATACAGAGTGTCCCCCACCCAATAGAGGATCCCTAACCACCACCTTATACAGAGTGTCCACACCCCATAGAGGATACCTCACCACCACCTTATACAGAGTATCCACCACCCAATAGAGGATACCTAACCACCACCTTATACAGAGTGTCCAAAATCCAATAGAGGGAACCTAACTACCACCTTATACAGAGTGTCCACCACCCAATAGAGGATACCTAACCACCACCTTATATAGAGTGTCCACCACCCAATAGAGGAAACCTAACCACCACCTTATATAGAGTGCCCACTGCCCAACAGAGGATACCTAACCACCACCTTATACAGAGTGCCCACCGCCCAACAGAGGATACCTAACCACCACCTTATACAGAGTGTCCACCACCCAATAGAGGATACCTAACCACCACCTTATACAGACTGTTCACCACCCAATAGAGGATACCTAACCACCACCTTATACAGAGTGTCCACCACCCAATAGAGGGAACCTAACCACCACCTTATACAGAGTGTCCACCGCCCAATAGATGATACCTAACCCCCACCTTATACAGAGTTTCCACCACTCAATAGAGGATACCTAACCACCACCTTATACAGAGTGTCCACCACCCCATAGAGGATACCTAACCACCACTTTATACAGAGTGTCCACCACCCAATAGAGGATACCTAACCACCACCTTATACAGAGTGTCCACCACCCACTAGAGGTTACCTCACCCCCACCTTAAACAGTGTCCACCACCCAATAGAGGATACCTAACCCCCACCTTAAACAGAGTGTCCTCCACCCAATAGAGGATACCTAACCACCACCTTATACAGACTGTTCACCACCCAATAGAGGATACCTAACCACCATCTTATACAGAGTGTCCACCACCCCATAGAGGATACCTAACCACCACCTTATACAGAGTGTCCATCACCTAATGGAGGATACCTAACCACCACCTTATACAGAGTGTCCACCACCCAATAGAGGATCCCTAACCCCCACCTTATACAGAGTGTCCACCACCCAATAGAGGATCCCTAACCCCCACCTTATACAGAGTGTCCACCACCCAATAGAGGAGACCTAACCACCACCTTATACAGAGTGTCCACCACCCAATAGAGGATCCCTAACCACCACCTTATACAGAGTGTCCACCACCCAATAGAGGATCCCTAACCCCCACCTTATACAGAGTGTCCACCACCCAATAGAGGATCCCTAACCCCCACCTTATACAGAGTGTCCACCACCCAATAGAGGAGACCTAACCACCACCTTATACAGAGTGTCCACCACCCAATAGAGGATCCCTAACCACCACCTTATACAGAGTGTCCACCACCCAATAGAGGATCCCTAACCACCACCTTATACAGAGTGTCCACCACCCAATAGAGGAGACCTAACCACCACCTTATACAGAGTGTCCACCACCCAATAGAGGATACCTAACCACCACCTTATGCAGAGTGTCCACCACCCAATAGAGGAAACCTAACCACCACCTTATACAGAGTGTCCACCACCTAATAGAGGATCCCTAACCACCACCTTATACAGAGTGTCCACCACCCAATAGAGGATCCCTAACCCCCACCTTATACAGAGTGTCCACCACCCAATAGAGGACACCTAACCACCACCTTATACAGAGTGTCCATCACCCAATAGAGGATACCTAACCCCCACCTTATACAGAGTGTCCACCACCCAATAGAGGATACCTAACCCCCACCTTATACAGAGTGTCCACCACCCAATAGAGGATCCCTAACCCCCACCTTATACAGAGTGTCCACCACCCAATAGAGGACACCTAACCCCCAACTAATACAGAGTGTCCACCACCCAATAGAGGGAACCTAACCACCACCTTATACAGAGTGTCCACCACCCAATAGAGGATACCTAACCACCACCTTATACAGAGTGTCCACCACCCAATAGAGGACACCTAACCACCACCTTATACAGAGTGTCCACCACCCAATAGAGGGAACCTAACCACCACCTTATACAGAGTGTCCACCACCCAATAGAGGATACATAACCACCACCTTATACAGAGTGTCCACCACCCAATAGAGGATACCTAACCACCACCTTATACAGAGTGTCCACCACCCAATAGAGGATCCCTAACCACCACCTTATACAGAGTGTCCACCACCCAATAGAGGATCCCTAACCACCACCTTATACAGAGTGTCCACCACCCAATAGAGGATCCCTAACCACCACCTTATACAGAGTGTCCACCACCCAACAGAGGATACCTCACCATCACCTTATACAGAGTGTCCACCACCCAATAGAGGATCCCTAACCACCACCTTATACAGAGTGTCCACCACCCAATAGAGGATCCCTAACCCCCACCTTATACAGAGTGTCCACCACTCAATAGAGGATCCCTAACCACCACCTTATACAGAGTGTCCACCACCCAATAGAGGATACCTCACCATCACCTTATACAGAGTGTTCACCACCCAATAGAGGATACCTAACCACCACCTTATACAGAGTGTCCACCACCGAATAGAGGATCCCTAACCCCCACCTTATACAGAGTGTCCACCACCCTCAGGTACCTTCTGGGAAAGCGTCTGATCTCCGTGGCCTCCTCTGATACAATGTTAGGTTACAGAGCAGCACCCCGTGACTGCACCCACCCCGCCACGCCCACGCCACTGGTCACATGTCACATTCTGTTCCCGCAGCATTGTGCCATATGTGCACCGCAGAACATTCCGCATTACTTTCTAGGAGAACGATTGCTTTGGACGATCATAGAATCGGCCTCTTTCCAGGATTGATCACAGCTGTACATGTAACTCATACGGAGCCGTACCTCAGATCTGATCGCTCGTAAGATCTGCAAAGCTTCCCCTCCTTACAGGCGAGCGATCGGTCGGATGAGGACAAGCAGGAAGCGTCTCTTCTGTCGACGCCACAGAGCGAGGGTTTGGCAACCGCTGCAGCGAGGCGTGATCTGGAGGAGGACGGAGGGGCGCGGGCAGGATGCGATCCATGTGATCGGACACCCCGGAGTAAACAGCTCCACGCGGGACACAACGCTATTTTAGGAAACACACATCGATCTTTCAATAGGATCGATCTGTTATCAGTTGGATCAGATTGCTAAAAAGCAAACGATTGAACTTAAAGGAAAAGTTACACATCATTTCCACTAATCTGAACGATCGTTCAATCAGTGTTTGAGAAATGTATTTGTTACACACAGGCTCCATCACGTTTGATTGATCAACCTGTAGTGTGATCAGATCAGATAAAGGGCTGTGAAGTTCTAATCGGACCCTCATGCGATCGATTCCTTCCCCCCCAGATCTGATCAAAATGCCGAGACTAATGCCGGCTGCACACAAGACAATCAGATCTAACTCTCTGATTGTTCTTAAGTCCTCGATAGAACTCGATCGATGTCGGCCATACACGCGACAACCAGTACAAACGATCGAACGCTAAGGAAAAGTCACCTGTTATTTTTTACTTATAATTTCTACTTATCTGAACGATCGTTCAATCGGTCTTTGAGAAATGTATTTGTTACACACAGGCTCCATCACGTTTGATCGATAAACCTGTAGTGTGATCAGATCAGTTAAAGGGGTGTTAATCGGACCATCACTCGATCGATTCCTTCGCCACCAGATCTGATCAGAATGCCGAGACTAATGGCGGCCGCACACAAGACCATCAGATCTAACTCTCTGATCGTTCTCAAGTCCTTGATAGAACTCGATCGATGTCGGCCATACATGCGACAACCAGTACAAACGATCGAACACTAAGGAAAAGTCACCTGTTATTTTTTACTTATAATTTCTACTTGTCTGAACGATCATTCAATCGGTCTTTGAGAAATGTATTTGTTACACACAGGCTCCATCACGTTTGATCGATAAACCTGTAGTGCGATCAGATAAAGGCCTGTGAAGTGCTAATCGGACCCCTTGTGCTATTTAAAGCCGACACTCGCCCGATTGATCGTTCCTGATCCGAATGATTTGGCAAGCCTGACTCTGGCCATACACGTGGCAATCGGATCTAAGGCTATGCAGTGTGATGTCATCATGGCACTTTATGAATATATTGCATTCATTGTATTCTCTTATATATATTGCACTAAGGCCCTTATTTTTGAAGGGATAGCGTCAGGTAGCGACAGGTGAACGCCAGACACTGCAGCAATTACACATTTATCAAGCAGAATCTGTTTAGCGACTGGGATAGCGCCATGTAGCGTCCGATTCATCGTTATCACAGCCTTGCACAGCGCCAGGTATGACCTCTCGCTACCTGTCGCTTTCCCATACATTTCAATAGACGATCCTTTTCTTCTCTTTAAACGGGTTTTTTTTTTTTTTTTTCAAAAAATCACAAATAATTCTGTGACCTCTCCTGACATTGAATAAGCTGTTTATTCACAATTTTATGATTATTTAAAAATTTCTTCAGAAATGACATCACAGCTCTGCCATTAAAGTGTCATGTTACAATGTTGTTACAATGTAATTCCATATGTTTTCGCTTTGTTACTGGTGGATAGATGCTGAAAAACAGACTTTAATCACACCGCCTCCTGCGCTCTGGGCTTCAGAGAAGCATTTTTAAGCGCCAGAGATTTGTGAGGCTGTTTTTTTGCTGAATATGGTGTGAGTCGATCGCTATGAGCAGTCGCTAACATGCGCTCCCATACAGCGCTGTACTGGTCAAATAGCGGCTCCTCACAATGTATTCAACATTACTGAACAGCGACTGAGTCGCTATGAAGTAGCGACCCACGGCTGAGCACAGCGACTACTTGCGGGCGCTCTGAAATGCCGCTACAGACGCTCATCTGTCGCTACCTGGCGCTATTAATGAATCAGCCTCTTTGTCACTTTGTATATGTTGTACACTTTATGAATATATTGCATTCATCGTATTCTCTTATATATATTGCACTTAGGGCCTTATTTATCACGGGCTAGCGCCAGGTAGTGTCTGACGAGCGCCAGGTACCGCCAGCTATCGGCGGCTACCGACTCAAGTACGCCCGGCGGCGGTCACAATGACGCATTTATCAAGCTAAATGAGGCTAGCGCCGGCGAGAGCGACGGCTAGCGCGGGATTCATCATGAAGCCGCCTGGACCGAACAGCGCCGCTGCAAATTCCCTCACAGCGCCAGGTATGAGCTGTCGCTCCCTGGCATTGTCCAATGTATTTCAATGGAGCAATGTTTAATTAATCATAATTAATTGGTATTATATATTTTTTTTTTTTTTTTTATGTCAAAAATTCTGAGCCCACTTCTGCAATGTTCGTTTTTTTTTTAAAGTAAAAAAAAATTAAAAAAAAAATTTGTGCAGAAATGATCTTACAGGTCTGATATTAATATATTCATATTACAAAATGATTCCAAAAACATGTATAACGTTACAATCAAAAAATATGGTTGTTTAGGGGTTAAAAACTAGTTAACACCCATCGCCGCCAGCGCTCTGGGGTTTAAACAAGGAATGGACAGTGCCAGCAAATTCGGAGCGTCATTTTTTAATGAATATGAAGCAAGCCGTTCGCTCTGGCCATTCGTTGTCAGGCGCTCACATACAACGCTGAACCTGTGAAACAGCGACCCCTAAGCCCGTATTCAACATTACCGCACACCGACTGAGTCGCTGTCATCAAGCAAACGCCGGCCAAGCACAGCGAATACTGGCTGGCGCTGTAAAAATCACGCTACAGTCGCTCATCTGTCGCTACCTGGCGCTATTAATGAATCGGCCTCCCCGTCACTTTGTATATGTTGTACACTTTATGAATATATTGCATTCATCGTATTCTCTTATATATATTGCACTTAGTCACTTTGTATATCTTGTACACTTATGAATATATTGCATTCATCGTATTCTCTTATATATATTGCACTTAGTCACTTTGTATATGTTGTACACTTATGAATATATTGCATTCATCGTATTCTCTTATATATATTGCACTTAGTCACTTTGTATATCTTGTACACTTATGAATATATTGCATTCATCGTATTCTCTTATATATATTGCACTTAGTCACTTTGTATATGTTGTACACTTTATGAATATATTGCATTCATCGTATTCTCTTATATATATTGCACTTAGTCACTTTGTATATGTTGTACACTTTATGAATATATTGCATTCATTGTATTCTCTTATATATATTGCACTAAGTCACTTTGTATATGTTGTACACTTTATGAATATATTGCATTCATCGTATTCTCTTATATATATTGCACTTAGTCACTTTGTATATCTTGTACACTTTATGAATATATTGCATTCATCGTATTCTCTTATATATATTGCACTTAGTCACTTTGTATATCTTGTACACTTTATGAATATATTGCATTCATCGTATTCTCTTATATATATTGCACTTAGTCACTTTGTATATCTTGTACACTTTATGAATATATTGCATTCATCGTATTCTTATATATATATATTGCACTTAGTCACTTTGTATATCTTGTACACTTTATGAATATATTGCATTCATTGTATTATATATATTGCACTTAGCACTTTCTGGGAGAAATAGGTATCACTTTTTACCCCGTTATTTAGACATTATATGATTATTGTGTATTGAACACTTACACGCCGTGGCCTAATTGTTATTTATAATTTATTCATTGCATTTGCATGATTACTATTACTTGAATATTGCACTGGTCACTTTAATTTTGAGGATTCCAGAATCTAGATAATTATCTTTGTGTGACGGCACAAATGAAATTGTTATAGATCCCCCGCTCCCCTACGCTACCAGGAGTGCATTGTGGGGTATTGTTCCCCTATCAATGATTGGATTTCATATGACTTTGTATAGCTATTTGGGCAGATGTAGTTGTTTTTAATCTTGGCTTCTATGTTGTGATTGTGAGTTTCCTTGTGTATGTGTACTTACATTGTTAATGTAGCTATAACCCTTATCGCCGGAGGGCTTCAGTCTGTCACAATGCCCCCTTTTTGTGGAGCACCCGGCAGACCTGGATTGACCCTGTTCGGGTTAACGTGGGGCTGTCCGGACTCTTGTTATGGGCAGAGTTCTGTGTAAGGACAAGTCTGCAAATAGTGAGTAACAGGACTAAACATTGACGTGGGCTGTACATAGGAATCGGTCATGGGTGGGGTCCAAACACTGGGATATTGTGGCGTTGGTGAGTTCAGCACCAAAGTCCTTGGTTGGATGTGTGCACAGGTGCTTTGCTTTCTTATAGCTGGCCCAAGTTTCAATCTCTTTCCATGGAAGCTGATCGGAGAATCCACAATCTTCTGCACATCTACATCAACGTAAAAGTAGACAAAACCATAACCCTTAGAAACGCCCGAGGCATCCCTAATAATTTTGACATTCTTTACAGCGCCATACTTTGAAAAAAAATCCTTAATTTCAGGCTGATTAATCCGACGGCCAATGCCCCCAACAAAAATAGTGTTTGGCATACGTTTCCCTTCTGGAAGGACGTAACCTGATGGCTGATCCTCTTCTTGGCTTCTTGTAACAGACATGACGTGATGCAGACGAAACCCCTGGGTCTCCCCGACCAGTGGGCTGGAGTCGGCAGCTCGGGCTGGAGACCGGGTTGTAACAGGGTTGATGCTGGCTGGCCCAGAGGTAGCGTAGGCAGAAGTCATTGGTCCTAGATCATTTCCCAATAGTACTTCTGCAGGTAAGTTGTCCATAAGTCCCACATGTACCCTGTCGGATCCAGCGCCCCAGTCAAGATGTACTCGGGCAGTGGGGAGTCGAAACACAGCTCCTCCCGCCACCCTTACTGCAACGGTGTGTCCGGTGCGGTCTTTGTTCTTGACCAAATGAGGTTGGAGCAAGGCAAGTGTGGCTCCGGTGTCGAGTAATCCTTGTGCGGTGCGCCCATTGACTCGTACCTCCTGGCAATGGTGCTGTCGGTTGTCTTGGATGGCCGCTTGTACGGGATCAGCTTCATACAGTACCCCCAGATACTCTTCCGAACTGCTCTCAGCTTCCAAACAGTGTGCCGCAGGAGTATAGGAGGTGAAAGGTTGTTTTTGCCTCCACGTTTTTCGGGGAGGCTCTAGGGCGCAATCCCTGCGATAATGTCCCCATTGTTTGCAACGATGGCACTGAACTGTGGAGAGGTTCGGTTGCTGCTCCGGCCTATGTGGCCCAGAGTCACGAGTTGGCGCTGAAGCCACAGGTGCTTGAAATTTGATGGGAGGTGGTGGTTTTGGAGCGGACTGTTCTGTCCGGCGAGCATCGGTGTACTGCAGCCTCAGGTAGCGTTAGATGCCTCCGGTCACGTACCCACTCTCTTAGCTCTGGTTGCAGGGCATTGAGAAAATGTTCTGGTAAAAACAACTGTAGTACATCCTCAGCGGTCGTGGCTTTGCATCCAGTGACCCAGTGTGATGCTGTATGATGGAGGCGACATGCCCACTCCGTGTAAGAATCCCCTCCCTTCTTTTGGGATTCCCGAAATCGTCACCTGTAGGCCTCCGGGGTGACAGCGTACTGGGCTAACAAAGCCTCCTTTACCAGATGGTAGTGTGGTAAGTCCGCATCAGGGATGGCCCGGAAAGCATCGGAAGCTTTCCCAGATAGTTTCCCTGATAATATGGTGACCCATTCCTCCGTGGGTACCCGGTGTAAAGCGCACTGCCGTTCAAAATCGGCCAAAAATCCGTCAATCTCGTCGTCACTTTCCTGGAAGGACTTAAATGCTGCAAATGGAATCTTTCTCCCCCCAGTGTAACTGAGGCTGAGAGGCTGCTGGGTTGAAAGTCGCCGATCTTCCCTTCGCTTACTGGCCTCTGCCTCCGCTGCGGCAAAGACTCGGTCGATCAGTTCCTGTGATGGATTCGGGCCATAGACCGACAATCTGTTCCGAACCGCTTGAACGAGAGCAGCGTCTTCATCGATCTCTATATTGGTTTCGGTCCTCACTGCTGCACGATCCATTTTGATCAGCTCCGCTATCAGTTCCTGACGTGGGCGGTTGCTAGCTGACCTTCCCCGGCTCTCGAGTAGATCCTTCAGGGTCAGCCTTTTCAACTTGTCCTACTGACTCTCCATCAGGGTAGCACTCTCTCTGGGTAGAAATGACCATCCGACCGCTTGCCACCAATTGTAGCAATAACCCTTATCGCCGGAGGGCTTCACCGCCCGAGACGTCCTTTTCCCAATGGTGAGAGGTGCTGCAGGAGTCCCAGAGTCGTCCGTGAGGAAACAGGAACAGCCCTTACAAGGGCTAGTGAATTGTAATATAGCGTTTCCCCCAATAAGAGACAGAACTCAGTATTGAGGGTGAAGGTGAAGTCTTTTATTAGTGCCACTCTAGGCCTTATATACACAAGTCTCCATGCAAGGTGGACCTGATGGAGAACTGCATGACACACACATCGACCAATAGCAGCAGGGCACACCATCCCTCAACTCTGCCGGTAACACAATCAGTATAACAATAGCAGTCTGTAATACAATCAATCAGAACAATGAATAACGTAATCAATCAACACAATGGCAGTCTGTACATGCTTAAGAAAAGGAAAGTAATGAACCTGTGTAAAGTCCAAAGGGCAGAGAGTCTGTCACAGTTAATAAAGCAATCTGTAGCCTATTATTGTTTGGTGCTCCTTTTTTGGGGTGGATGTGATGTGCTGTGCACAGTTCCCCCTGTATTTTTGTGTAACAATTAAGGTTTAGTGAGCACAAGGTTATATTAGAGTGGTGCACCCTCTATCTGTATTGTGGGTCTTTTTAAAATGAGATTTTAATCAATTGTAGTTGTATATATGTATCAATAAAAGATTATTTTTGGATTTTATTTGGAGTAGTGCAGAATGTTACTTGAGTTTTGGGGGCTTTGTGGAAGCCTCCTTGTGGGATTGTGTCTAGTTCAAATTGCACACCCCCTTTGATCGTAGTTGGTGCGGCCATTTTTTCTACTGTTAGGTACTGTCTGTAAATTACTTAACTGTAACCTGTACTCTGCTCTCAGGCCTGTATATGTAATATTTCCATCTCTTACTATTGTATCTCCTGCCTAAGTGTGCGCCTATCGCATTCAAATATATATTTAACTTGAGGCGACGCGTTGCCCTAACCAAAATGAATGCGTCCGTGCCCCCTTGGCTAAATTAGAGGCCTCTGGGACAGTTAACGTACTGGGATTTATGAAAGCTTATTGCTTTATTCGTGGGGCTGTGGTGCCAGCAGGGTCATGTGATACGCTGCTCCTCACACTAGGTATAATCGGTGAGTTTAGAAAAACTTTATACAGTTCAATTTGGCACAATATGAAGGAAATGTTGGTTATAGCAGGTCACATGACCCTTCCCATGATCTTTATAGAAAAATTAGGTAAAAGCACAGTGCCCATAGACACGTGTGGGAGTGGCTTCTGGTGGCGTGATGTCATCGCGGCCTCAGTCTCTATCGTGGCTGCGGTTAACCCTGAATCTCCTCTCGGTGAAGATGACGAACTCCTGCAGGAAGGAAGAGAGGTCAATGTAGTGTGATAGGTTGCTGAATCAGAGGTCTGGTGCATCATGGCCGCCTTGCGTGTGAATTGTCTGATCGGTTGAGAGTCTAGTGTCAATGCGATCAGACCGTTTGGAAAAGCCTCTCTGAACAGCCCTGGATGTCCTACAGTCAGGTAATGGGAACATTAGGGTTCAGACTAACGATGGTGGGGTCAGCTTCCCCTATGAGGCTCCACCACTAAATGAAGCCAAACCCTCAGATTAGATCCAAGGGGAACCACGGTCTTGAGTAAGGATGATCACATCCTGTCTCAGGGAAGCCTTGTAATGTCATAACCATAACGATGGAGGGGTCAGCTTCTCCTATGAGGCTCCACCACTATATGAAGCCAAACCTTCAGGTCAGATGCAAGGGGAACCATGACCTTGAGTAAGACCAATCACATCCTGTGTCAGCGGCATCATGGCCGCCTTGCATGTGACTTGTCTGATCAGATGAGTGTCTGGTGTTAATGCGATCAGACCATTTGGAAAAGCATCTCTGACCAGCCCTGGAGATCCTACAGTCAGGTAATGGGGACATTAGGGTTCAGACTAACGATGGTGGGGTCAGCTTCCCCTATGAGGCTCCACCACTAAATGAACCCAAACCCTCAGATCAGATCCAAGGGGAACCACGGTCTTGAGTAAGGATGATCACATCCTGTCTCAGGGAAGCCTTGTGATGTCATAACCCAACACCCCCCCCAGCCAAGAAACACAACAATGTCCTCACCAGGTAGAAGCAGGAGGCCAGCAGCATGGCCTTCATCGTCACCTCCAGGTCCAGCGGGAACGTCACAGTGAATCGGTTGTTCTCACACTTTATTGTCCCCACCAGGTGCTCCTCATCCCGAGTTTTCACCTGCCGAGGAAAAGGAGACACAACGATGATGTCATCAGATGAGGCCCAGACCCCCAAGAAACAGCGTATTACGGGAGCCTAGCCGAGGCCACAGCTTCCGGAATCTATAGCAATGCAATTACCTAACTCTGGGCTCAAATCCAACCCAATGGCCGGTAATGTAACCAAAAACCACAGATTTGTGAGTTTGAATCAAGGCAGACAGAGCAGCTCAAGTTCAATTATATATTTTAATTCAATTAAATTGAAGTCTACCAGAAGCTACTTATAAAGTGACTAACTACTTGTTTAAGAAACTTGTCTCCTGTGGATTGTATGTGCACCCTGTGTCTGGAGCCTGCCAGCATCCCAATCCTGCATGCCACCCACGGGGCCCACAGAGCCCAGCATCCCGAACTCGCATGACCACGTGTGCTACACATACATAGTCCAAAATCCACAGATCTTAGAATAACCAGCTAGAAAAATGCCATCCGACGCTATTACACCTCGGATAACATCATACAATGAATCCATTCCCCCGATATAATGCAGCTGGCGCAAGGGAAAACGCCACTCCTTGTGATGTGAATGCGACCTGTAAAAAGAATCCTGAATGATTAGGAACAGCTGCCTATTACTTTCCCTTGGGCTCCATAATACCTCCCATCTAGATAAAGAAATGAGGCCAATAGTAGGCGAGTATGAGTGGTGTGTGTGTGTGTGTGTGTGACTGTACACGTGGTTATATATGTGTATGTTTAGTACTAGTTGCTAGTAAGTTTCCTCTCTATAAGGGGATGGTTGTAAATTGTAATTTTAAGTTGTAGTTGAAATGCATATATAAATAAAAATGTATAAACAAAAAAAAAATCCAGGAAGCTGCAAATTAGTTCTCAAAATCAATACAGAGAATAAGGTTCCCGAATGAAGCAGTTAGGAGTGTGGTTTGAATTTTATACATTCTCCGAGAGCCAGGAAAACGATAGCAGGTAACTGGGCGTCTCGGTCTCCACCCGATCCAGCTAAATGGAGGAGGGAATCGATTAGAATCACGGAGCAAACAAACAGGAGCCATGTATATTTATGCCGAGCTGATGTTCAGCTGTAAAAGATAGAGCTAAAAAAATTCTGACCTTTAGCCTCTTTACTAGAAAATAATTCACTAATCACATAGAGGATAGAGATAAAATACATGGATGTAATGATACTCATGACCCTCATTAGACGGTCTGACCGTCAGGAAGGAGGGGGATGGGTGGGAGAGAGACGGAGGAAAATCAAGCAGGATAGAGAATAGGACATTATTCTCCAAATGTACTCTCATTAAACATGAATAGAAATGACCACAATGACGACACAACGTAGCTGGTCTATAAACTTGATGACACATTAGAGACGATTAGCCCAACTGGCCAAGAACCTGATTGGGAATGAGAGTCCAGAAACATCTAAGATGAATAAAGACTCAAGAACCGAGTGGTGTTTAAAAATAAAAATAAGAAGTTGGCCTAGGTACCGTCTCAGTAGAAGGGGACCTAGAAAAAATGAACCCAGACTGCTCTGTGGAAGGGAATGAATGTTCAAAGGCCGGCCTGAAAACGGAAGAAGGTGACCTAAGTAGAAGTGGACCGGTGAGCTCTTTCAGAAGATGCAGACCTAGCAACCTCCTCAGTAGAAGAGGACCTCGGAGCCTTGTCAGTAGAATGTGTCTTGGGAGCCTCCTAGGTAGAAGGGGACCTGGAAGCATCTTCAGTAGAAGAAAACCTGGGAGCCTCTTAAGTAGAATGTGACTTGGGAGCCTCAAAGTGGACACGTGAGCCTCATCAGTATAAGGGGGTCTCAGAGCCTCTTTAGTAGAATGTGCCTGGGAGTCTCTTCAGTAGAAGGGGGCCCGGGAGTCTCTTCAGTAGAAGGAGGCCTGGGAGCCTTTTCAGTAAAAGGGGACCTGATAGCATCTTAGGTAGAAGCAAACCGGGGAGTAGAATGTTTCTTGGAAGCCTCTTTGTTGGAAGGGGACCTGAGAGCCTCTTCAGGAAATGGGGACATGGGAGCCTCTTCAGTTAATGGGACCTGCGAACCTCTTCTGGAAATGGGGACATGGGAGCCTCTTCAGTATAAGGGGGTCTGGGAGCCTCTTTAGTAGAGGGGGGCCTGGAACCCTCTTCTGTAGAAGGGCACCTGGGTGCATTTTCTGAAGATCAAATGCCTCTTTATTAACTGAGAAGTTGATGCAGGCCCTGGAAGTGACTGTGGCTACCTTGGGCAGGTCTCAGTAATTGGAGATAAAAAGCCCAGACATGAAGCAGGTTCCCCTCTAGTTCACCTTTAGAGTTCTAGGAGCTCCTCATCACTATTGGAGCTTCTCATCACTATTGCTGGTCTACTATTATTAAAACAGAAGATCAAGAAGGACATCTTTAAGAAGTCACCTTCTGTTAGCTGGAGGCTTTGAACCCATGTCTCTGACCTTAGGTCACTGTTAAAATAGCCCATCCTCTGGACTCTAATCTATTTAGAGGTTCCAGTCACGCCCCCCTTCCTTCCTCCAGGCTGCAGTTATGAAGCTCCACCAGTCTCTCTGATCTCCTACATCTTCTCTCTAATCTCTCATGGTCACTGGAAACAGGAGCTGCCGTTTGAAGCTGGCCAAGCAGTTCCTGTACATGTTCTCAGACACTAGTTATGAAGGCTTGGATTACTGGCTGACCAGAGTAGGCCAGAGCCTTAAAGTATGTAATTTGGATTACCTCAAAAGTGAAATTTCCCAAGATGTTGCCGCGAAATCCGGGTCCCACGACCACGAACACCACCTCCTTCTGCCGGTTCAGGATGGACAGGGCGGTGTTAAGTCTGTTCAAAGGACGAGTGATTGTTCCGATGACATCCAGTGAAGGGATGGTTACCTCTATCTGAAAAATAAAATTTATGATGAGGGTGGCAACCATTACAATATTTCACCTGTCACCACTAGTGGGCTGTCTGTGGAGGGTGGCAAAACCCAACAAGTAACATCACTACGCCAACCACCCCAACAAGTAACTTAACTACACTAATGACACCCAACCTGCTGGAAAACCTCTGGTGTAGGGCCAGAGATCAGACTAGGCAATAGTCTACTGACAGACTACCTAGGGAGTACTGGTCTACTGCTAAAAGCTGCCTGGTGAGATCTACAACCAGAGACTGCCTTGTATGATGTGGTTTACCACTAGAGACTGTCTGATGACCAGTGGTCTACCTCCATAGACTGCCTGGTGAGCAGTGGTCTACCACCAGAGACTGCCTGGTGAGCAGAGGTCTACCACCAGAGACTGCCTGGTGAGCAGAGGTCTACCACCAGAGACTGCCTGGTGAGCAGAGGTCTACCACAGTAGAGCCTAGTGGACAGAGAATTTCACCCATGACTGTTGCGGAAACAGTGGCCTACCAACAGAGACTTCCTGGAGATAAGCTGTCTACTGCCAGAGTTTGCCTGGTAAGCAGTGGTCTACCACTAGAGACCAGTGGTCTACATCCATAGACTGCCTGGTGAGCAGAGGCCTACCACCACTAGAGACTGCCTGGTGAACAGAGGTCTACCACCAGAGACTGCCTGGAGAGCAATGGGCTACCACCAGAGACTGCCTGGAGAGCAATGGTCTACCTCCATAGACTGCCTGGAGAGCAATGGTCTACCACCAGAGAATGCCTGGTGGATGGAGAATTTCACCCAAGGCCTACCAACAGAGACTTTCTGGAGATAAGCTGTCTACTGCCAGAGACTGCCTTGTCAGCAGTTATCTACCACCAGAGATTGTCTGATGATCAGTGGTCTACATCCATAGACTGCCTGGTGAACAGAGGCCTACCACAGTAGAGCCTAGTGGACAGAGAATTTCACCCAAGACTGTTGAGGAAACAGTGGCCTACCAACAGAAACATCCTGGAGATAAGCTGTCTACTGCCAGAGACTGCCTGGTAAGCAGCGGTCTACCACTAAAGACTGTGTGATGACCAGTGGTCTACCTCCATAGACTGCCTGATGACCAGTGATCTACCTCCATAGACTTCCTGGTGAACAATGGTCTACCACCAGAGACTGCCTGGAGAGCAATATTCTACCACCAGAGACTGCCTGGAAAGCAATGGTCTACCTCCAGAGACTGCCCGGAGAGCAGTGGTCTACCTCCAGAGACTGCCCGGAGAGCAGTGGTCTACCTCCAGAGACTGCCCGGAGAGCAGTGGTCTACCTCCAGAGACTGCCCGGAGAGCAGTGGTCTACCTCCAGAGACTGCCCGGAGAGCAGTGGTCTACCTCCAGAGACTGCCCGGAGAGCAGTGGTCTACCTCCAGAGACTGCCCGGAGAGCAGTGGTCTACCTCCAGAGACTGCCCGGAGAGCAGTGGTCTACCTCCAGAGACTGCCCGGAGAGCAGTGGTCTACCTCCAGAGACTGCCCGGAGAGCAGTGGTCTACCTCCAGAGACTGCCCGGAGAGCAGTGGTCTACCTCCAGAGACTGCCCGGAGAGCAGTGGTCTACCTCCAGAGACTGCCCGGAGAGCAGTGGTCTACCTCCAGAGACTGCCCGGAGAGCAGTGGTCTACCTCCAGAGACTGCCCGGAGAGCAGTGGTCTACCTCCAGAGACTGCCCGGAGAGCAGTGGTCTACCTCCAGAGACTGCCCGGAGAGCAGTGGTCTACCTCCAGAGACTGCCTGATGACCAGTGATCTACCTCCATAGACTGCCTGGTGAGCAGAGGTCTACCACCAGAGGCTGCCTGGAGAGCAGAGATCTACCACCATAGACTGCCTGGAGAGCAATGGTCTACCACCAGAGACTGGCTGGTGAGCAGAAGTCTACCACCATAGAGCCTGGTGGACAGAGATTTTCACCCAAGACTGTTGAGGAAACAGTGGCCTGCCAACAGAGACTTCCTAGAGATAAGCTGTCTACAGCCAGATACTGCCTGGTAAGCAGTGGTCTACCACCAGAGACTGCCTGGTGAGGAGAGGTTTACCACTAGAGACTGCTTGGTGAACAGAGGCCTAATACCATAGAGCCCGGTGGACAGAGAATTACACCCAAGACTGTTGAGGAAACCATGGCCTACCAACAGAGGCATCCTGGAGATAAGCTGTCTACTGCCAGAGAATGCTTGGTAAGCAGTGGTCTACTCCTAGAGACTGTCTTATGACCAGTGGTCTACCCCCATAGACTGCCTGGTGAGCAGAGGTCTACCACCAGAGACTGCCTGGTGAGCAGAGGTCTACTACCAGAGACTGTCTGGGGAGCAGGAGTGGTAGATGGACCAATATAGAAGTACTAGTTTACACGGGACACAGTAGTTGGGCTCTAACCATCTGGAATAGCATCGGGTCCTAGAGGCCATTTAATAGGAACCAAAAAGAACAAGCCTCCAGATGTTGGCCAACCCAGTCAGAAGGTCAATTCGACAGGACTGTCACATTTCACAATGGAACCCAAGTCGGAAACATGAGCACCATCAACCCGTGCTTAGATCTACCAACTTATCTTTCCACGACAAAAGGATCCCTGGAGTTGGACAGACAGGAGACCTCGTCTTGTGGTCAGCTCCTTCTGAAGACCTCCTGCAAAGCGTTGTGTCCGAGTATAGGGAACGGTGTCCTACCACTAGGCTCAAAACTTTTTATGACCAAGCTATAGAACTAAACTGACGACTTGAAGAAAGTTCTGACCTCATCATTACAGCGACAGCAACAGCTGGTGTTCGTAAGAACCTCCATGACTTCTTTTTGGCCTCCGTTATCTTGCACCTTGAGATTGTAGATGTCCATACAACACCGGAGCTGCTGTCTGCCTTGATATATGCGCCGGCCGGTGACATCGTGAACGTCAAACCTCCTCCCCCGATCTTCCTGCGCCGTGTCTGAAAACAGGACAAGATGAGCTTTTAGAGGTGAACCCCAAACATTTAGGTCAACCAAAGAGACCTTAGAAACAAGACCGTGAAGACCACAAATACCCTGAAGAGACCTTAGAAACAAGACCGTGATGACCACAAATACCCTGAAGAGACCTTAGAAACAAGACCATGAAGACCCCAAATACCCTGAAGAGAACTGGGAAACAAGACCTCGATGACCACAAATACCCTGAAGAGACCTTAGAAACAAGACTGTGATGACCCCAAATACCCTGAAGAGAGCTGGGAAACAAGACCTCGATGACCACAAATACCCTGAAGAGACCTTAGAAACAAGACTGTGATGACCACAAATACCCTGAAGAGAGCTGGGAAACAAGACCTCGAAGACCGCAAATATCCTGAAGAGACCTTAGAAACAAGACCGTGAAGACTACAAATACCCTGAAGAGACCTTAGAAACAAGACCGTGAAGACCACAAATACCCTGAAGAGACCTGGGAAACAAGAACTTGAAGACCACAAATACCCTGAAGAGACCTGGGAAACAAGACCACAAATACCCTGAAGAGACCTGGGAAACAAGACCACAAATACCCTGAAGAGACCTGGGAAACAAGACCTTGAAGACCACAAATATCCTGAAGAGACCTGGGAAACAAGACTGTGAAGACCACAAATACCCTGAAGAGACCTGGGAAACAAGACCTCGAAGACCACAAATAATCTGAAGAGACCTGGGAAACAAGAGCGTGAAGATCACAAATACCCTGAAGACATTGGAGCATATTTTGTAGCGGCCAAGCAAAGGTCACTGTGACGAAAGGCGTATCATGTGACCCTAGTGTCTGAAATCCTGAGATGCTGACTCCAGAGATCTGCTCCCACTATGGAATCCAGCCATCTTTAATACCTGCCACTGTACTACCTGCCACTGTACTACCTGCCACTGTACTACCTGCCACCTGTTATACCTGCCACCTGTTATACCTGCCACCTGTTATACCTGCCACCTGTTATACCTGCCACCTGTTATACCTGCCACCTGTTATACCTGCCACCTGTTATACCTGCCACCTGTTATACCTGCCACCTGTTATACCTGCCACCTGTTATACCTGCCACCTGTTATACCTGCCACCTGTTATACCTGCCACCTGTTATACCTGCCACCTGTTATACCTGCCACCTGTTATACCTGCCACCTGTTATACCTGCCACCTGTTATACCTGCCACCTGTTATACCTGCCACCTGTTATACCTGCCACCTGTTATACCTGCCACCTGTTATACCTGCCACCTGTTATACCTGCCACCTGTTATACCTGCCACCTGTTATACCTGCCACCTGTTATACCTGCCACCTGTTATACCTGCCACCTGTTATACCTGCCACCTGTTATACCTGCCACCTGTTATACCTGCCACCTGTTATACCTGCCACCTGTTATACCTGCCACCTGTTATACCTGCCACCTGTTATACCTGCCACCTGTTATACCTGCCACCTGTTATACCTGCCACCTGTTATACCTGCCACCTGTTATACCTGCCACCTGTTATACCTGCCACCTGTTATACCTGCCACCTGTTATACCTGCCACCTGTTATACCTGCCACCTGTTATACCTGCCACCTGTTATACCTGCCACCTGTTATACCTGCCACCTGTTATACCTGCCACCTGTTATACCTGCCACCTGTTATACCTGCCACCTGTTATACCTGCCACCTGTTATACCTGCCACCTGTTATACCTGCCACCTGTTATACCTGCCACCTGTTATACCTGCCACCTGTTATACCTGCCACCTGTTATACCTGCCACCTGTTATACCTGCCACCTGTTATACCTGCCACCTGTTATACCTGCCACCTGTTATACCTGCCACCTGTTATACCTGCCACCTGTTATACCTGCCACCTGTTATACCTGCCACCTGTTATACCTGCCACCTGTTATACCTGCCACCTGTTATACCTGCCACCTGTTATACCTGCCACCTGTTATACCTGCCACCTGTTATACCTGCCACCTGTTATACCTGCCACCTGTTATACCTGCCACCTGTTATACCTGCCACCTGTTATACCTGCCACCTGTTATACCTGCCACCTGTTATACCTGCCACCTGTTATACCTGCCACCTGTTATACCTGCCACCTGTTATACCTGCCACCTGTTATACCTGCCACCTGTTATACCTGCCACCTGTTATACCTGCCACCTGTTATACCTGCCACCTGTTATACCTGCCACCTGTTATACCTGCCACCTGTTATACCTGCCACCTGTTATACCTGCCACCTGTTATACCTGCCACCTGTTATACCTGCCACCTGTTATACCTGCCACCTGTTATACCTGCCACCTGTTATACCTGCCACCTGTTATACCTGCCACCTGTTATACCTGCCACCTGTTATACCTGCCACCTGTTATACCTGCCACCTGTTATACCTGCCACCTGTTATACCTGCCACCTGTTATACCTGCCACCTGTTATACCTGCCACCTGTTATACCTGCCACCTGTTATACCTGCCACCTGTTATACCTGCCACCTGTTATACCTGCCACCTGTTATACCTGCCACCTGTTATACCTGCCACCTGTTATACCTGCCACCTGTTATACCTGCCACCTGTTATACCTGCCACCTGTTATACCTGCCACCTGTTATACCTGCCACCTGTTATACCTGCCACCTGTTATACCTGCCACCTGTTATACCTGCCACCTGTTATACCTGCCACCTGTTATACCTGCCACCTGTTATACCTGCCACCTGTTATACCTGCCACCTGTTATACCTGCCACCTGTTATACCTGCCACCTGTTATACCTGCCACCTGTTATACCTGCCACCTGTTATACCTGCCACCTGTTATACCTGCCACCTGTTATACCTGCCACCTGTTATACCTGCCACCTGTTATACCTGCCACCTGTTATACCTGCCACCTGTTATACCTGCCATCTGTTATACCTGCCATTGTAATACCTGCCATCTGTAATACCTGCCACTGTAATACCTGCCACCTGTTATACCTGCCATCTGTTATACCTGCCATCTGTTATACCTGCCATCTGTTATACCTGCCATCTGTTATACCTGCCATCTGTTATACCTGCCATCTGTTATACCTGCCATTGTAATACCTGCCATCTGTAATACCTGCCATCTGTAATACCTGCCATCTGTAATACCTGCCATCTGTAACACCTACCACTGTAATATCTGCCACTGTAATGCCTGCCATTGTAATACCTGCCATTTGTAATACCTGCCATCTGCAATACCTGCCACTGTAATACCTGCCATTGTAATACCTGTCATTGTAATACCTGCCACTGTAATACCTGTCATTGTAATACCTGCAATTGTAATACCTGCCATCTGTAATACCTGCCACTGTAATACCTGTCATTGTAATACCTGCCACTGTAATACCTGCCATCTGTAATACCTGCCACTGTAATACCTGCCACTGTAATACCTGCCATCTGTTATACCTGCCATCTGTTATACCTGCCATCTGTTATACCTGCCATCTGTTATACCTGCCATCTGTTATACCTGCCATCTGTTATACCTGCCATCTGTTATACCTGCCATCTGTTATACCTGCCATCTGTTATACCTGCCATCTGTTATACCTGCCATCTGTTATACCTGCCATCTGTTATACCTGCCACTGTAATATCTGCCATTGTAATATCTGCAAAAAAAAAAATAAATTGTTTTTTCTAATCAGATTTGTGAGGGCAGATCCTGGAAAATTTAAATCCAGTTTTACTGGCCGGGAAATTCCGATACGTGGCCACCTAGAGTCCAGCAAAGCGAGTTTTCACAAGTTTCAGGCTAGCAAAACCAGAAGAACAAGTCTGGACATCAAAGTAATATCGGGGTATAACTGACAGAGGGCTCTGGGAGAGGGGGAGGGGCTTAGGAAGAGAGAGCTGAGATAAGGGGCAGCCTGTGGGTTCCTCTGTCAGGAGGGTAATTGTATCACTGGCTGGTCAGGTAATGCTCTTAAATCTGCCTTAAAGCGGACCTTCAGCATCATTTAATGAAAAGCCCAAACCTATTACACAGCATCTAAAATTAATATATTTTACATTTTTAGTCATTTACTTTTTTTTTTCTTTCCACCATTGGGCTTGAGGACTTGCCTGTGTGAACGGATCTCTCCTGGGCAAAGCGACAATTCCTCCATCCAAATGGCAGTTCACCTAGCTGAAGGGGCTTTTGTTAAACCGGACCTTCACCACGATTTATTGAAAAGCCCAAACCCTTAAAATATTTATCCCCAGCATCTAAAATTAATATATTTTAAGTTTTTAGTCACTTACTTATTATTCTTTCCCCCACTGGGCTGCAACTCTGTTCAGGACTTTAGAATACGGGGGCCGCCATCTTGACTCAGAAACATCACATACTGAGGAGAGGAGAGTGGGATAAAGTACAGGGGGCGGGTTATAGCTGTGCTTTGCTCAGACAGAGCAGAGCTGGGGTCAGGAAAAGGTCAGCAATCCCAGAATGCAGAGCAGCACAGTCAGAAGACACTTACTGTTTGCAGGCTGCCTGATGCTCCATGAGCAGCCATCTTGGATGTTTAAGGGCTCAAAACATGCAGTAGATACAGGTAGGATGATTTTTAATGTGAGCAATCTGTATGTACAGGGTGTGGGAAACATACAAGATAGGCTCTTATTCAGGGTGAAGGTCCGGATTAATGTGAGCAATCTGTATGTACATGGGGGGAAACATACAAGATAGGCTCTTATTCAGGGTGAAGGTCCATTCAGGGTGAAGGTCCGGGATAATGTGAGCAATCTGTATGTACAGGGGGGAAACATATAAGATAGGCTCATATTCAGGCTCATATTCAGGGTGAAGGTCCGGATTAATGTGGGCAATCTGTATGTACAGGGTGTGGGAAACATACAAGATAGACTCTTATTCAGGGTGAAGGTCCGGATTAATGTGAGCAATCTGTATGTACATGGGGGGAAACATACAAGATAGGCTCTTATTCAGGCTGAAGATCTGGATTAATGTGAGCAATCTGTATGTACAGGGGGGAAAAAAAAACATACAAGATAGGCTCTTATTCAGGGTGAAGGTCCATTCAGGGTGAAGGTCCGGGATAATGTGAGCAATCTGTATGTACAGGGGGGAAACATATAAGATAGGCTCATATTCAGGCTCATATTCAGGGTGAAAGTCCGGATTAATGTGAGCAATCTGTATGTACGGGGGGGAAACTTATAAGATAGGCTCATATACAGGGTGAAGGTCCGGATTAATGTGAGCAATCTGTATGTACAAAGTGTGGGAAACATACAAGATAGACTCTTATTCAGGGTGAGGGTCCGGATTAATGTGAGCAATCTGTATGTACAGGGTGTGGGAAACATATAAGATAGGCTCTTATTCAGGGTGAAGGTCCGGATTAATGTGAGCAATCTGTATGTACAGGGGGGAAACATACAAGATAGGCTCTTATTCAGGGTGAAGGTCCGCTTTAAGCTGATCTTTTGTCAGAAGGGGAATGAAAGGGGGAAACGAGACGTGGAAACAATATTTGTCATCATTTAACCAGCAGTTACCATGTGTGAGCCGACATAAAAGAGAACCAGTCTCTAAGGCAAACTCAAGTTCCTCTTAGGTCATGATGAGGTTTGTAGAATATACAAGAGGTTAAAGAGAAGGAAAGTTGGTGAAAAATTCCGGAAAGAGTCAGAGTTAAGGCAGAACATCGTCATCATTTATCATTATGAGCAAAGTTAGAAGTTAGCGGATACTCACATCTTTCAGATACGCACACCTGGGACACCTGAAGAAATAAATAGGGGAGGAGTTAGTGGTGCCACGACACAGAGGACAGCAAAAAGAGCTAATAAAATAAATGCAAAGATTAACTTTTCTATAAGTCAAAAGACAGACAAACCTGGAGAATAAGAATAAAAATAGGGTGGACAAGAGACGACAGATAAAGCAAACACAAGGAACACAATAAACACAAGGAACACAATAAACACAAGGAACACAATAAACACAAGGAACACAATAAACACAAGGAACACAAACACAAGGAACACAATAAACACAAGGAACACAAACACAAGGAACACAATAAACACAAGGAACACAATAAACACAAGGAATAAAGGTTACCGCCCATTATTGGGTTTGATGTATAAATGGCCAATATAGTTTCATTACCTCTCATGGTCAAATTCTATTGTCAGGCTGAAAACTTGGACCTTGACCTATCTCAAGTGAAAAGGAGACCTTCTCCGCGTGCATAGGGGAACTTTTCTAAGTGCAAGGGAGATCTTCTCCAAGTAAGATAAAGATCCTTCTCCAAGTAAGATAAAGATCCTTCTCCAAGTAAGATAAAGATGCTTCTCCAAGTAAGATAAAGATGCTTCTCCAAGTAAGATAAAGATGCTTCTCCAAGTAAGATAAAGATGCTTCTCCAAGTAAGATAAAGATGCTTCTCCAAGTAAGATAAAGATGCTTCTCTAAGTGGGTTGGGGACCTTCTCTAAGTGGGTTGGGGACCTTCTCTAAGTGGGTTGGGGACCTTCTCTAAGTGGGTTGGGGACCTTCTCTAAGTGGGTTGGGGACCTTCTCTAAGTGGGTTGGGGACCTTCTCTAAGTGGGTTGGGGACCTTCTCTAAGTGGGTTGGGGACCTTCTCTAAGTGGGTTGGGGACCTTCTCTAAGTGGGTTGGGGACCTTCTCTAAGTGGGTTGGGGACCTTCTCTAAGTGGGTTGGACGCCTTCTCTAAGTGGGTTGGACGCCTTCTCTAAGTGGGTTGGACGCCTTCTCTAAGTGGGTTGGACGCCTTCTCTAAGTGGGTTGGACGCCTTCTCTAAGTGGGTTGGACGCCTTCTCTAAGTGGGTTGGACGCCTTCTCTAAGTGGGTTGGACGCCTTCTCTAAGTGGGTTGGACGCCTTCTCTAAGTGGGTTGGACGCCTTCTCTAAGTGGGTTGGACGCCTTCTCTAAGTGGGTTGGACGCCTTCTCTAAGTGGGTTGGACGCCTTCTCTAAGTGGGTTGGACGCCTTCTCTAAGTGGGTTGGACGCCTTCTCTAAGTGGGTTGGACGCCTTCTCTAAGTGGGTTGGACGCCTTCTCTAAGTGGGTTGGACGCCTTCTCTAAGTGGGTTGGACGCCTTCTCTAAGTGGGTTGGGGACCTTCTCTAAGTGGGTTGGGGACCTTCTCTAAGTGGGTTGGGGACCTTCTCTAAGTGGGTTGGGGACCTTCTCTAAGTGGGTTGGGGACCTTCTCTAAGTGGGTTGGGGACCTTCTCTAAGTGGGTTGGGGACCTTCTCTAAGTGGGTTGGGGACCTTCTCTAAGTGGGTTGGGGACCTTCTCTAAGTGGGTTGGGGACCTTCTCTAAGTGGGTTGGGGACCTTCTCTAAGTGGGTTGGGGACCTTCTCTAAGTGGGTTGGGGACCTTCTCTAAGTGGGTTGGGGACCTTCTCTAAGTGGGTTGGGGACCTTCTCTAAGTGGGTTGGGGACCTTCTCTAAGTGGGTTGGGGACCTTCTCTAAGTGGGTTGGGGACCTTCTCTAAGTGGGTTGGGGACCTTCTCTAAGTGGGTTGGGGACCTTCTCTAAGTGGGTTGGGGACCTTCTCTAAGTGGGTTGGGGACCTTCTCTAAGTGGGTTGGGGACCTTCTCTAAGTGGGTTGGGGACCTTCTCTAAGTGGGTTGGGGACCTTCTCTAAGTGGGTTGGGGACCTTCTCTAAGTGGGTTGGGGACCTTCTCTAAGTGGGTTGGGGACCTTCTCTAAGTGGGTTGGGGACCTTCTCTAAGGGAATGGGAGACCTTCTCCAAGGGAATGGGAGACCTTCTCCAAGTGCAAAGGAGACCTCCAAGTAAGAAAGTGACCTTTCCCCAAGTGCGAAGAAAAATTTCTCCAAGTGCAAAGGAGACCTTCTCCGAGTGCAAAGGGGAACTTCTCTAAGGGCAAAGGAGACCTTCTCCAAGTGTGAAGGAGACCTTCTCCAAGTGCAAAAGAGACCTTCTCTAAGTGCAAGGAAGACTTTCTCCAAGTGCAAAGGAGACCTTCTCCTAGTGCAAAGGAGACCTTCTCCAAGTGCAAAGGAGACATTTTCCAAGTGCAAAGAAGACATTTTCCAAGTGCAAAGAAGACATTTTCCAAGTGCAAAGAAGACATTTTCCAAGTGCAAAGAAGACATTTTCCAAGTGCAAAGAAGACATTTTCCAAGTGCAAAGAAGACATTTTCCAAGTGCAAAGAAGACATTTTCCAAGTGCAAAGGAGACCTTTTCCAAGTGCAAAGGAGACCTTTTCCAAGTGCAAAGGAGACCTTTTCCAAGTGCAAAGGAGACCTTTTCCAAGTGCAAAGGAGACCTTTTCCAAGTGCAAAGGAGACCTTTTCCAAGTGCAAAGGAGACATTTTCCAAGTGCAAAGAAGACATTTTCCAAGTGCAAAGAAGACATTTTCCAAGTGCAAAGAAGACATTTTCCAAGTGCAAAGGAGACCTTTTCCAAGTGCAAAGGAGACCTTTTCCAAGTGCAAAGGAGACCTTTTCCAAGTGCAAAGGAGACCTTTTCCAAGTGCAAAGGAGACCTTTTCCAAGTGCAAAGGAGACCTTTTCCAAGTGCAAAGGAGACCTTTTCCAAGTGCAAAGGAGACCTTTTCCAAGTGCAAAGGAGAACTTCTGAAGGTAGATTTAGTGAAGATCAAGAAGAACAAGTCTCCAAATGTGAAGATTTAGTGAAAACCCTCTCTAGCTGGGTTGGAGACCTACCCCAAATGCTTTGGAAAACCTTTCCAATTGCAGTGGAAAACTTTGGAGATTGGAAACATTTTAAAGTGGGTTAGATGACTTTTTCAGGAAGGGTGAGGAACTTCTTCAAGTGTTATGAAGAACTCAATGTGGGGTGCAGTACTTTTCCAAGTGGGCTAAAAACCTTCTCAAAGTGGGTTGGTGACCATCTCCAAGTTTGGAAAACTTCTCTAAGTGCAGTTGAGAGCATCTCCAAGCTGAGCAAGTTGGGTAAGGGGCACCTTCAAGTGAAGTTCTAAGAGTAACCTAACCAACCACCATCTATTTTCCAGCAGGTGTGGTCACCTAATGTAGGTTAGCTGTGGCACCTTTTTCAGCGACCTGGACAATGAGTCCTTCACCAGGGAGATGCAGAGGTTGGTCATATAGGGGAGACGAGAAAAGGATAGACTTGGTAAGTAGAAAGGGTCTCACCTGCAGTAAGTGCTGTAGTTCCGGAGGAACCCCTTTAGTTGGCAAACTGACCTCGCTATAGGACGATTGTGGGGGCAACTGAACAGGGGCAGAAGGTGAAATGGCATCATAGCTGGGAGGGGCATCAGGCTGACCTTTATCCAACATTGCGGCAACACCTGCATGAAGAAGAAAAGGTCAATTATGGACACATTCAGGGAGGACAATGCTCCAACTCCACTCACCCCCTAGTGGAAGACGCTGGAAGTCCACCGCCTAAAGGCAAAGGAACCAAGTGTCTACCACCCAATAGAAAATACCTCACCACCATCTTATACAGAATGTCTACCCCCCAATGGAGGATACCTAACCACCACCATATACAGAGTGTCCACCACCCAATAGAGAAGACCTAACGACCACCTTATACAGAGTGTCCACCCCCCCCCCCCCCCCTTGGAGGATACCTAACCACCACCTTATACAGAGTGTCCACCACCCAATAGAGGATACCTAACCACCACCATATACAGAGTGTCCACCACCCAATAGAGGATACCTAACCACCGCCTTATACAGAATGTCAGCCACCCAATAGAGGATATCTCACCCCCACCTTATACAGAGTCTCCACCACCCAATAGAGGATACCTAACCCCCACCTTATACAGAGTGTCCACCACCCAATAGAGGATATCTAACCACCACCTTATACAGAGTGTCCACCACCCAATAGAGAAGACCTAACGACCACCTTATACAGTGTCCACCCCCCCGCCATTGGAGGATACCTATTTAACACCTTATACAGAGTGTCCACCACCCAATAGAGGATACCTAACCACCACCATATACAGAGTGTCCACCACCCAATAGAGGATATCTAACCACCACCTTATACAGAGTGTCCACCACCCCAATAGAGGATACCTAACCACCTCCTTATACAGAGTGTCCACCACCCAATAGAGCAGACCTGGGCAATGTACGGCCCGCGGGCCGTATACGGCCCTTTGCTAGGCTCTTACCGGCCCGGGCTGAGCTGGCCAGTAAGAGACGCAGAGGAAGGGAAAACATGCCAGACTCGACGAGCCGAGTGGCCGATCGGCTGCTGCTTAACTTAGGTGATTGCCTGTGTACAGTGCGAGAGGCTTAGGTTAAAGTGGACCAACACCCACGGGTGATCGGCCCGGGAATCTATAATATTCCCGGGCCGATCACCCCCCTCCCCGCAGGACATCCGAGATCGGGATGTCCCGCGGGGTGAAACCCCCCCAAACACCTTACCTGATCTTCGGCGGCGGCGGGCCGCCGCCGCCTCCCTCGCGCCCCTCTAGGCGTGCGCGCGCCCGCGCCGGCCATCTGCGAACGGCCGGCGCGGGCGCGCGCGCGCGTCAAGAGGGACGCGCGGGAGGCGGCGGCGGAGGAGCCGCTTGTCCGTGGCTTGTCCGTCGGCGCTGGGAGCGGGGAGAGGTGAGTTGTTCGGGGGGGGTTTCACACAGCGGGGCACCCCGATCGGGGGTGCCCCACCGAAGTGGACCAAGACCCAGGATAGTCAAAATCCTGGGTGTTGGTCCACTTTAAGCAGCAGCCGATCGGCCGCTCGGCTCGTCGGGTCTGGCACATTCTCCTTTCCTCTGAGGAAGCCAGACCCGATGAGCAGGTGATAGAGACCTGGGGACTTTGGAAGGACAGAGTAGGGGCTCCAGAGCATCAGTAAGTCTGCTCAGAAAGATTATGTAGTTTGCTTGTGTTTTCCCTTCCTGCCTGCTGTCTCTTTTTCCCCATGTACCTGCCCACCATGCTCTCACCATGCCCCCTTCCTGCTGTCCACCATGCTCTCACCATGCCCCCTTCCTGCTGCCCACCATGCTCTCACCATGCCCCCTTCCTGCTGCCCACCATGCCCCCTTCCTGCTGCCCACCATGCTCTCACCATGCCCCCTTCCATGCTCTCACCATGTCCCCTTCCTGCTGTCCACCATGCCCCCTTCCTGCTGCCCACCATGCTCTCACCATGCCCCCTTCCATGCTCTCACCATGCCCCCTTCCTACTGTCCACCATGCTCTCACCATGCCCCCTTCCTGCTGCCCACCATGCTCTCACCATGCCCCCTTCCTGCTGCCCACCATGCTGTCACCATGCCCCCTTCCTGCTGACCACCATGCTCTCACCATATCCCCTTCCATGCTCTCACCATGTCCCCTTCCTGCTGCCCACCATGCTCTCACCATGCCCCCTTCCTGCTGCCCACCATGCTCTCACCATGCCCCCTTCCTGCTGTCCACCATGCTCTCACCATGCCCCCTTCCTGCTGCCCACCATGCTCTCACCATGCCCCCTTCCTGCTGTCCACCATGCTCTCACCATGTCCCCTTCCTGCTGCCCACCATGCTCTCACCATGCCCCCTTCCTGCTGCCCACCATGCTCTCACCATGCCCCCTTCCTGCTGCCCACCATGCTCTCACCATGCCCCCTTCCTGCTGCCCACCATGCTCTCACCATGCCCCCTTCCTGCTGTCCACCATGCTCTCACCATGCCCCCTTCCTGCTGCCCACCATGCTCTCACCATGCCCCCTTCCTGCTGCCCACCATGCTCTCACCATGCCCCCTTCCTGCTGTCCACCATGCTCTCACCATGCCCCCTTCCTGCTGCCCACCATGCTCTCACCATGCCCCCTTCCTGCTGCCCACCATGCTCTCACCATGCCCCCTTCCTGCTGTCCACCATGCTCTCACCATGCCCCCTTCCTGCTGCCCACCATGCTCTCACCATGCCCCCTTCCTGCTGCCCACCATGCTCTCACCATGCCCCCTTCCTGCTGCCCACCATGCTCTCACCATGCCCCCTTCCTGCTGCCCACCATGCTCTCACCATGCCCCCTTCCTGCTGTCCACCATGCTCTCACCATGCCCCCTTCCTGCTGTCCACCATGCTCTCACCATGCCCCCTTCCTGCTGCCCACCATGCTCTCACCATGCCCCCTTCCTGCTGTCCACCATGCTCTCACCATGCCCCCTTCCTGCTGCCCACCATGCTCTCACCATGCCCCCTTCCTGCTGTCCACCATGCTCTCACCATGCCCCCTTCCTGCTGCCCACCATGCTCTCACCATGCCCCCTTCCTGCTGCCCACCATGCTCTCACCATGCCCCCTTCCTGCTGTCCACCATGCTCTCACCATGCCCCCTTCCTGCTGCCCACCATGCTCTCACCATGCCCCCTTCCTGCTGCCCACCATGCTCTCACCATGCCCCCTTCCTGCTGTCCACCATGCTCTCACCATGTCCCCTTCCTGCTGCCCACCATGCTCTCACCATGCCCCCTTCCATGCTCTCACCATGTCCCCTTCCTGCTGTCCCCCATGCTCTCACCATGCCCCCTTCCTGCTGTCCACCATGCTCTCACCATGCCCCCTTCCTGCTGCCCACCATGCTCTCACCATGCCCCCTTCCTGCTGCCCACCATGCTGTCACCATGCCCCCTTCCTGCTGACCACCACGCTCTCACCATATCCCCTTCCATGCTCTCACCATGTCCCCTTCCTGCTGCCCACCATGCTCTCACCATGCCCCCTTCCTGCTGCCCACCATGCTCTCACCATGCCCCCTTCCTGCTGTCCACCATGCTCTCACCATGCCCCCTTCCTGCTGCCCACCATGCTCTCACCATGCCCCCTTCCTGCTGTCCACCATGCTCTCACCATGTCCCCTTCCTGCTGCCCACCATGCTCTCACCATGCCCCCTTCCTGCTGTCCACCATGCTCTCACCATGCCCCCTTCCTGCTGCCCACCATGCTCTCACCATGCCCCCTTCCTGCTGTCCACCATGCTCTCACCATGCCCCCTTCCTGCTGCCCACCATGCTCTCACCATGCCCCCTTCCTGCTGCCCACCATGCTCTCACCATGCCCCCTTCCTGCTGCCCACCATGCTCTCACCATGCCCCCTTCCTGCTGTCCACCATGCTCTCACCATGCCCCCTTCCTGCTGTCCACCATGCTCTCACCATGCCCCCTTCCTGCTGCCCACCATGCTCTCACCATGCCCCCTTCCTGCTGTCCACCATGCTCTCACCATGCCCCCTTCCTGCTGCCCACCATGCTCTCACCATGCCCCCTTCCTGCTGTCCACCATGCTCTCACCATGCCCCCTTCCTGCTGCCCACCATGCTCTCACCATGCCCCCTTCCTGCTGCCCACCATGCTTACACTTTGCCCCCAGCTGATCTGAGCTCTCCTTCCAGACTGCCAGAAGCCAAGAGCTTCTCTGATTGGCTGGGAAATTATCACATCAGAACGTTTGAAGTGGACCAGAACCCTGCTTTATCAGCCCAGGAATCTTATAGATCCCCTCCCCGCGGGGCATCCAAAATCGGGATGCCCCGCTGTGTGAAACCCCCAGGTCGCCCATAAACTCACCTTCTTTCCCAGTTCAACGGCGCATGCACGAGCTGCGGCCGCATGCCCGCTATCCCTCTAGCAGGGCGCGTGCCTGTGTCTGCCATTTGAGAATGGCGGGCGCGCTCCCTGCTAGACGGAAGCTCGAGATGCAGCCGCCAGCGCACTCAGAGCCGCTGAGCTTAGACGTCGCTTAGACGCCCATAGCTCAGCCGCCCTCCACAATATTTTTAGTTTCTCATGTGGCCCCATGGAAAAAATAATTGCCCACCCCTGCAATAGAGGATACCTAACCCCCAACTAATACAGAGTGTCCACCACCCAATAGAGGAAACCTAACCACCACCTTATACAGAGTGTCCACCACCTTATACAGAGTGTCCACCACCTTATACAGAGTGTCCATCACCCAATAGAGGATCCCTAACCAACACCTTATACAGAGTGTCCATCACCCAATAGAGGATACCTAACCCCCACCTTATACAGAGTGCCCACCACCCAATAGAGGATACCTAACCACCACCTTATACAGAGTGTCCACCACCCAATAGAGCAGGGGTGGGCAATTATTTTTTCCATGGGGCCACATGAGAAACTAAAAATATTGTGGAGGGCGGCTGAGCTATGGGCGTCTAAGCGACGTCTAAGCTCAGCGGCTCCGAGTGCGCTGGCGGCTGCATCTCGAGCTTCCCTCTAACAGGGAGCGCGCCCGCCATTCTCAAATGGCTGACACAGGCACGCGCCCTGCTATAGGGAAAGCGGGCATGCGGCCGCAGCTTGTGCATGCGCCGTTGAACTGGGAAAGAAGGTGAGTTTATGGGCGACCTGGGGGTTTCACACAGCGGGGCATCCCGATTTTGGATGCCCCGCGGGGAGGGGATCTATAAGATTCCTGGGCTGATAAAGCAGGGTTTTGGTCCACTTCAAACGTTCTGATGTGATAATTTCCCAGCCAATCAGAGAAGCTCTTGGCTTCTGGCAGTCTGGAAGGAGAGCTCAGATCAGCTGGGGGCAAAGTGTAAGCATGGTGGACAGCAGGAAGGGGACATGGTGAGAGCATGGTGGGTAGCAGGAAGGGGGCATGGTGAGAGCATGGTGGACAGCAGGAAGGGGGCATGGTGAGAGCATGGTGGACAGCAGGAAGGGGGCATGGTGAGAGCATGGTGGACAGCAGGAAGGGGACATGGTGAGAGCATGGTGGACAGCAGGAAGGGGGCATGGTGAGAGCATGGTGGACAGCAGGAAGGGGGCATGGTGAGAGCATGGTGGGCAGCAGGAAGGGGACATGGTGAGAGCATGATGGACAGCAAGAAGGGGGCATGGTGAGAGCATGGTGGGCAGCAGGAAGGGGGCAAAGTGTAAGCATGGTGGGCAGCAGGAAGGGGGCATGGTGAGAGCATGGTGGGCAGCAGGAAGGGGGCAAAGTGTAAGCATGGTGGGCAGCAGGAAGGGGGCATGGTGAGAGCATGGTGGACAGCAGGAAGGGGACATGGTGAGAGCATGGTGGGCAGCAGGAAGGGGGCATGGTGAGAGCATGGTGGACAGCAGGGAAGGGGCATGGTGAGAGCATGGTGGACAGCAGGAAGGGGGCATGGTGAGAGCATGGTGGACAGCAGGGAAGGGGCATGGTGAGAGCATGGTGGACAGCAGGGAAGGGGCATGGTGAGAGCATGGTGGACAGCAGGAAGGGGGCATGGTGAGAGCATGGTGGACAGCAGGAAGGGGGCATGGTGAGAGCATGGTGGACAGCAGGAAGGGGGCATGGTGAGAGCATGGTGGACAGCAGGAAGGGGGCATGGTGAGAGCATGGTGGACAGCAGGAAGGGGGCATGGTGAGAGCATGGTGGACAGCAGGGAAGGGGCATGGTGAGAGCATGGTGGACAGCAGGAAGGGGGCATGGTGAGAGCATGGTGGGCAGCAGGAAGGGGGCATGGTGAGAGCATGGTGGGCAGCAGGAAGGGGGCATGGTGAGAGCATGGTGGACAGCAGGAAGGGGGCATGGTGAGAGCATGTGGACAGCAGGAAGGGGGCATGGTGAGAGCATGGTGGGCAGCAGGAAGGGGGCATGGTGAGAGCATGGTGGGCAGCAGGAAGGGGGCATGGTGAGAGCATGGTGGGCAGCAGGAAGGGGGCATGGTGAGAGCATGTGGACAGCAGGAAGGGGACATGGTGAGAGCATGGTGGACAGCAGGAAGGGGACATGGTGAGAGCATGGTGGGCAGGTACATGGTGAAAAAGAGACAGCAGGCAGGAAGGGGAAACACAAGCAAACTACATCATCTTTCTGAGCAGACTTACTGATGCTCTGGAGCCACTACTCTGTCCTTCCAAAGTCCCCAGGTCTCTATCACCTGCTCATCGGGTCTGGCTTCCTCAGAGGAAGGGAGAATGTGCCAGACCCGACGAGCCGAGCGGCCGATCAGCTGCTGCTTAACCTAAGCCTCTCACACTGTACACAGGCAATCACCTAAGTTAAAGTGGACCAACACCCAGGATTTTGACTATCCTGGGTTTTGGTCCACTTCGGCGGGGCACCCCGATCGGGGGTGCCCCGCTGTGTGAAACCCCCCAGAAAGCCCCAAAATCTTACCTGTCCCCGCTCCCACGTGACTGGACGGTCCAATCCCCGCCAACGTCCAGGCGGGGATCAGGAACGTCCAAGCGGCTGCCGCCGCCGCCGCCTCCCTCGCGTCACTTTCGGCGCGCGCGCGCCCCCGCCGGCCATTCGCAGACGGCCGGCGCGGGCGCGCGCACGCCTACAGGGGCGCGAGGGAGGCGGCGGCGGCCGGCCGCCGCCGAAGATAAGGTAGGTGATTTGGGGTGTTTGGGGGGGTTTCACCCCG
The DNA here is from genome assembly GCA_027917425.1 of Gastrophryne carolinensis. NCBI lineage: Eukaryota > Metazoa > Chordata > Amphibia > Anura > Microhylidae > Gastrophryne > Gastrophryne carolinensis. The sequence continues at coordinate 454,894,621 of CM051238.1, forward strand.
CGGGACATCCCGATCTCGGATGTCCCGCGGGGTGGGAGGTGATCGGCCCGGGAATCTTATAGATTTCCGGGCCGATCACCTCTCGGTGTTGGTCCACTTTAAGCAGCAGCCGATCGGCCACTTGGCTCGTCGGGTCTGGCATGTTCTGCCTTCCTCTGCGTCTCTTACTGGCCAGCTCAGCCCGGGCCGGTAAGAGCCTAGCAAAGGGCCGTACATTGCCCAGGTCTGAGTTAAATGGACACCCCAATACAGCAATATTCCCTGATAGCACTAACCAGTGTTAGCTATGGCACAACATCAGTAGCAGCTCAGTTACCTGCCTCAGTGGATCGTCTCCCTCAGCGCTATTCCAGGGCCCTTCTCCTGTGCTCACACCCACTCTCCCTCTTGCCTTCCTTCCTTCTGAGTCCTTCCTTCTCTCCCCCCAATCTGGCTGCACCCACCTCAATTATACTTCCCTGCCCTTTGATCTCCAGTCCTGCTGTCCTCCCCCCTTTGGCCTGTCCGACCGGTTATGCCAAAGAGGGTGCATCACGGAAATTCCCAGAAGCCTTTTGTATATTTGTCTATTGTCTGTCTAACCTTTTGATGTCCAGTCGTTTTGCTAAGAGGGTGCCTAATGGGATTACCCAGCAGCTGCTATTTCAGGTGTATAGGTCTATTTACAACATATTTATGGTATGGTCACAGAATGTTGATATTATCTAGTGCCCTCTCAGACCTCTTTTGTTCTTATGTGGTTTCGGAATGCAGATATTATCTAGCTTGGAAAACCTGCCTTAGGCCTTCCCACTTCATGTCATGCCATGCTGTATATTCAAATATATATATATATCATTATTAACAATATTGATTTTCCATAAAGACCCCTTATTTACACAGTGTGTCCACCACCCAATAGAGGATACCTAACCCCCACCTTATACAGAGTGTCCACCACCCAATAGAGGATCCCTAACCACCACCTTATACAGAGTGTCCATCACCTAATGGAGGATACCTAACCACCACCTTATACAGAGTGTCCATCACCCAATAGAGGATCCCTAACCACCACCTTATACAGAGTGTCCATCACCTAATGGAGGATACCTAACCACCACCTTATACAGAGTGTCCACCACCCAATAGAGGAAACCTACCCACCACCTTATACAGAGTGTCCACCACCCAATAGAGGATACCTAACCCCCACCTTATACAGAGTGTCCACCACCCAATTGAGGATACCTAACCCCCACCTTATACAGAGTGTCCACCACCCAATAGAGGATCCCTAACCACCACCTTATACAGAGTGTCCACCACCCAATAGAGGAAACCTAACCACCACCTTATACAGAGTGTCCACCACCCAATAGAGGAAACCTAACCACCACCTTACACAGAGTGTCCACCACCCAATAGAGCAGACCTGGGCATTGTAAGGCCCGGGGGCCACATGCGGCCCTTTGAGTGGCTCTGTCCGGCCCGCGACCAGCGTTCCCTGTAGGGTGCGCGGCCGCACACCGCTGATGCCCCCGCCGTTCAGTCCCGCCCACTGTGCCTGCAGTCTTGCCAGAAAAGATAGTGCCGGGTTTGAACAGCACTTTTGCCCCTCTGTAGTGAGTGTAATGTAGCAGGAGACGTGTGTGGATTAGAGCCTGCTCTTCTATTGGACAGCTCCCTCCTGCAGGAGATGGAGGTTCTCCAGCCACTTGTCTGTGTCTCACGTCGCAGGCTGCTGGCACTTGTAGTCCACACCAAATGTGTTACATGACGTACGCAGCGCCTGATGGTGCACTGGCTCTCGTAGTCCATTTCTGGCAACACCAATGCCTTTGGGAGGGCGGGGGGACCAAGCTGCAAGGTGGGAAGGGTTTCACACAGCCTTTTATCTAAGGCCCTCCCCCCGGGCATCCCAAATCAGGATGCTCCACTTTTTTTTAAACCCTTTTTACTCAGTAGTTACGTGAAAAAAGGCCGACTCCTTCTCTGAAAGCAGAACAAAACGCAGAGCGGCCACTGGTCTTCCCCCCCTGGGCATCCCAGATCAGGATGCCCCACTGTGTGAAACCCTTGTTACTTAGTAGCAACTTGACAAATAGTGGAAATGAACCCAGAGAGGCCAATGGTCCTCCACCTGGGCATCCCAGATCGGGGCTTTAAGGGAGGGAGTCGGACATTTTTCATGTTGCTACTGAATAAAAAGGGTTTCACACAGTGGGGCATTCCAATCTGGGATTTCCAAGGGGAGGACCAGCGGCCACTCTGGGTTTTGTTCTGCTTTATGTGAGGGAATCCGCAATTTTTGCCATTGCTACTGAGTAAAAAGTGTGAGCAGCGCTGTGTTACCTTAATAATAATGTAAAGGAGGGGAGGGGGGTTATTCCATCCTAACCTGATTTGGTCATGATGTTTTAAAGCAGACCAAAACCAATGTAACCCAGCCCTATGGAGTGTGAAGGGATCCAGGGCTGGGTTTACAGGCATCATGCCTCTGGGGCATCCCCTGCTGTGTGAGACCTCACTGGACACATAAAATATGGTTTATTTAATAAATTACATTTTTTTTTGTAAGGCAACCTCACTTTTTCATTGTTTAACTATAACATGTTCTTGTACCAGCTTGTAACACAATGCTATTTATTGCTTCTTATAAAGAATTAAATTATATTATGCAGAATTGAGTTCAGCCTTTTGGCCCGGCCCTCCACAATATTTTTAGTTTCTCATGTGGCCCCATGGAAAAAATAATTGCCCACCCCTGCAATAGAGGATACCTAACCCCCAACTAATACAGAGTGTCCACCACCCAATAGAGGAAACCTAACCATCACCTTATACAGAGTGTCCACCACCCAATAGACGATACCTAACCACCACCTTATACAGAGTGTCCACCACCCAATAGAGGAAACCTAACCATCACCTTATACAGAGTGTCCACCACCCAATAGAGGAAACCTAACCATCACCTTATACAGAGTGTCCACCACCCAATAGAGGATACCTAACCACCACCTTATACAGAGTGTCCACCACCCAATAGAGGAAACCTAACCATCACCTTATACAGAGTGTCCACCACCCAATAGAGGGAACCTAACCACCACCTTATACAGAGTGTCCACCACCCAATAGAGGAGACCTAACCACCACCTTATACAGAGTGTCCACCACCCAATAGAGGATACCTAACCACCGCCTTATACAGAGTGTCCACCACCCAATAGAGGAAACCTAACCACCACCTTATACAGAGTGTCCACCACCCAATAGAGGATACCTAACCACCACCTTATACAGAGTGTCCACCACCCAATAGAGGATACCTAACCACCACCTTATACAGAGTGCCCACCACCCAATAGAGGATACCTAACCACCACCTTATACAGCGTGTCCACCACCCAATAGAGGATACCTAACCCCCACCTTATACAGAGTGTCCACCACCCAATAGAGGATACCTAACCACTACCTTATACAGAGTGTCCACCACCCAATAGAGGAAACCTAACCACCACCTTATACAGAGTGTCCACCACCCAATAGAGGAAACCTAACCACCACCTTATACAGAGTGTCCACCCCCCAATAGAGGAGACCTAACCCCCACCTATACAGAGTGTCCACCACCCAATAGAGGATACCTAACCCCCACCTTATACAGAGTGCCCACCACCCAATAGAGGATACCTAACCACCACCTTATACAGCGTGTCCACCACCCAATAGAGGATACCTAACCACCACCTTATACAGAGTGTCCACCACCCAATAGAGGATACCTAACCACCACCTTATACAGAGTGTCCACCACCCAATAGAGGATACCTAACCACCACCTTATACAGAGTGTCCACCACCCAATAGAGGATACCTAACCACCACCTTATACAGAGTGTCCACCACCCAATAGAGCAGGGGTGGGCAATTATTTTTTCCATGGGGCCACATGAGAAACTAAAAATATTGTGGAGGGCGGCTGAGCTATGGGCGTCTAAGCTCAGCGGCTCTGAGTGCGCTGGCGGCTGCATCTCGAGCTTCCCTCTAACAGGGAGCGCGCCCGCCATTCTCAAATGGCTGACACAGGCACGCGCCCTGCTATAGGGAAAGCAGGCATGCGGCCGCAGCTCGTGCATGCGCCGTTGAACTGGGAAAGAAGGTGAGTTTATGGGCGACCTGGGGGTTTCACACAGCGAGGCGTCCCGATTTTGGATGCCCCACGGGGAGGGGATCTATATGATTCCCGGGTTGATAAAGCAGGGTTTTGGACCACTTCAAATGTTCTGGTGTGATAATTTCCCAGCCAATCAGAGAAGCCCTTGGCTTCTGGCAGTCTGGAAGGAGAGCTCAGATCAGCTGGGGCAAAGTGTAAGCATGGTGGGCAGCAGGGAGGGGGCATGGTGAGAGCATGTGGACAGCAGGAAGGGGACATGGTGAGAGCATGTGGACAGCAGGAAGGGGGCATGGTGAGAGCATGGTGAGAGCATGTGGGCAGCAGGAAGGGGGCATGGTGACAGCATGATGGACAGCAGGAAGGGGGCATGGTGGGCAGCAGGAAGGGGGCATGGTGAGAGCATGTGGACAGCAGGAAGGGGGCATGGTGACAGCATGATGGACAGCAGGAAGGGGGCATGGTGAGAGCATGGTGGGCAGCAGGAAGGGGGCATGGTGACAGCATGATGGACAGCAGGAAGGGGGCATGGTGAGAGCATGGTGGGCAGCAGGAAGGGGGCATGGTGAGAGCATGGTGGACAGCAGGAAGGGGGCATGGTGAGAGCATGTGGACAGCAGGAAGGGGGCATGGTGAGAGCATGGTGGGCAGCAGGAAGGGGGCATGGTGAGAGCATGTGGACAGCAGGAAGGGGGCATGGTGAGAGCATGGTGGACAGCAGGAAGGGGGCATGGTGAGAGCATGGTGGGCAGCAGGAAGGGGGCATGGTGAGAGCATGTGGACAGCAGGAAGGGGGCATGGTGAGAGCATGGTGGGCAGCAGGAAGGGGGCATGGTGAGAGCATGGTGGGCAGCAGGAAGGGGGCATGGTGAGAGCATGGTGGACAGCAGGAAGGGGGCATGGTGAGAGCATGGTGGGCAGCAGGAAGGGGCATGGTGAGAGCATGGTGGATAGCAAGAAGGGGGCATGGTGAGAGCATGGTGGACAGCAGGGAAGGGGCATGGTGAGAGCATGTGGACAGCAGGAAGGGGGCATGGTGAGAGCATGGTGGGCAGCAGGAAGGGGACATGGTGGGGGCATGGTGGACAGCAGGAAGGGGACATGGTGGGGGCATGGAGGACAGCAGGAAGGGGACATGGTGAGAGCATGGTGGGCAGCAGGAAGGGGGCATGGTGAGAGCATGGTGGACAGCAGGAAGGGGGCATGGTGAGGGCATGTGGACAGCAGGAAGGGGGCATGGTGAGAGCATGGTGGGCAGCAGGAAGGGGGCATGGTGAGAGCATGGTGGGCAGCAGGAAGGGGGCATGGTGAGAGCATGGTGGGCAGCAGGAAGGGGGCATGGTGAGAGCATGGTGGGCAGCAGGAAGGGGGCATGGTGAGAGCATGGTGGGCAGCAGGAAGGGGGCATGGTGAGAGCATGGTGGGCAGCAGGAAGGGGGCATGGTGAGAGCATGGTGGGCAGCAGGAAGGGGGCATGGTGAGAGCATGGTGGGCAGGTACAAGGGGAAAAAGAGACAGCAGGCAGGAAGGGAAAACACAAGCAAACGACATCATCTTTCTGAGCAGACTTACTGATGCTCTGGAGCTCCTACTCTGTCCTTCCAAAGTCCCCGGGTCTCTATCACCTGCTCATCGGGTCTGGCTTCCTCAGAGGAAGGGATAATGTGCCAGACCCGACGAGCCGAGCGGCCGATCAGCTGCTGCTTAACCTAAGCCTCTCACACTGTACACAGGCGATCACCTAAGTTAAGCAGCAGCCGATCGGCCACTCGGCTCGTTGGGTCTGGCATGTTTTCCCTTCCTCTGCGTCTCTTACTGGC